>JADDOH010003800.1:0-140893 GCA_016648135.1 Agrypnia vestita | reverse complement strand
AAAGTTTTCTCCACAACCAGCCACAACCACCAACCGGTGGTTATGGTGGTGGATAGCGCTTGGTGTCACATCGAAAATATGCGAGTTTGGTGGGGGTGGCTATGCGTGGGTGACGAAAATGTTCTTTGTAGCACATTGTTTTGTTATGAGAAGGCCACAAATGCTTCAGATTGTTTCAAAATAGGCGTGAAATACAGTGTCGGTGAGTCTAGAAGGTTCCGGAAAAACCTGCTCTAGAAAGTTCTGAAAGGAGAAGGTTCTAGAAAATTTCCGATAGTTCTGTAAGGTTCTAAACTGAGTGGCGGAGTGTGTCAGTGTGTCTAGAAGGTTCCTGTACGTTCGAAAAATTTCTTGAAAGTTCTGGAAGGAGAATGTTCTAGAAAGTTCGCGAAAGTTCTATGACGATTCAAACAGTGTACTAAAAATCAACGCGTGCGAAGCCGCGCGGGCACAGCTAGTTAATACACATTTATATTACACGCTTACCCACTTTGAAATGAGAATTTATTCTCGTGTTTAAAAGTGGGGGCATTTTCATGTATGTGTATATCTATTGTTAATGTAATCCTTAGTGTGAGACATTAGATTAAATAAGTAAGATATAGACAAAGAAACATTAGATTAAGTTATGAAAATTAAGACATTAAATTAAGTAAGCAAGATATAAACAATACAAGAAGACAAAAATGTAAGAATTAGATTAAGTAAATAAGATATACACAAGAAAACGTTAAATTAAGTTATAAAAATTAAAAATTAAGAAGGTATTGTAATGACATTAAAAAGTATGTACATATTGATTGATTTTGGTAAGATTTTTTCACTGTGTTATTGTGATGGTTTTTTGTAGAAGATTTTTCAATTTAGTTTTGAATTTTCTATAATTTTTTCCGTCTTCATTTCATTGGGAAGAGCATTAAAGAATAATACTCCTTGATAGGAGAAATTTCACTGCCACAAACAGAATTTATGCTGTGTTGGCTGCCTTGAATGGTTTTCTTAAAGGATTCTGTCAAAGGACACGTGACGTCACATTGTAGCTAAACAGATGCAACGCTCGCAACAGTCGTATACGGGAGATGATTTTCTACAACATTGAAATTGAGTACGCGAAGAAAGCAAATGGAGAGGGTCTGCGAAGAAACATTGAATTACCAGTGTGACCGACACAGCGCATGACAGAGAGTAATGGAAGAGAGCTGTCAAAAAATTAATAAATGGTGTAAGTGGTTAATCGAGTTTAATTACAAATTACTCACAGAGATGAAACTATTTATATGAGAAACACGAATGTAAGTCTTTTTATAGGATGGCCTAGGGCTAACGACCTGCATGAGCTGGCTCAAGTGATCACCCTAAACGATGCAACCTTTCATCGTAAAATTATCCACATATATTATCAAAATTTTGAAATTTCTATACTGGTGTCTCATAGCTTGTAGGAAAAACTTTGCAGGTGGATTCCTGCCTGGCTTACATGGCCTAATATCAATGGCTATAGAGATATGCAATATAAAAATTTGCAGTTTTTCTTCAATATTTTTTGCAGAAATGTATCGAATCGTATGAAATCGCACATAGAGACAAACTACAGTACAAAATAAAAATTTACTAGAATTTAATTTTAAGAGGGGAATTTTGAAATTAATTGCATTCCCATAAATGAGAGAATTTGTCGGTAAACTAAAAATGCATTAAATTTCTGAATCGTTTACTCCTTTCTCTGCTCAAGCCCCGGGTTGTGGCGGTGGGGGATGGTGGGGGGTGGGGGTGGGGGGCGCACAAAGTCGGGGGGTGATGATTAAAGTATGAGTCGGGCGCGGGGTGAGATGAAAAAATAATTTAAAAGCGCATTTCGCCCCGCTGCAGTAATGACGCGGCGCATCCCCAATGCCAGGCTTCCGGTAAATATCTAGCCAAGGCTCAACAATAGCGCGCTTTCCTATCCTGTTTAAAAAGCGCTATCTATACACGTCACGCTGAAACTTTCTTACACTTTTTAATAATCCAGAACAAAATACTTGGAGGAGCCACCACTCCGTTTGTAGAGTCGGAGAACTCTGCTGTTGCTGGTGAGATGAAAAGTCGCGGTGTTTAAATATAATTTATTGATTGCAAGTACAATTTACAAATACAATGGTGTACAAAGAATACAATTAATGACGTGAAGTATAAAGATGCGATCGGCGAGAGCTTCCGCTATACGAGCGTGTCACCGGGAAGTGAGATGCCCTGTTCTGCGTGTTTGAATAGAATTTATTGATTGCAAGTACAATTTACAGAAATATAATGGTGTACAAAGAATACAATTAATGACGCGAAGTATAAAGATGCGATCGGCGAGAGCTTCCGCTATACGAGCGTGTCACCGGGAAGTGAGATGCCCTGTTCTGCGGGCGAGGGTTTATATACCTGTTTCTAACAAAGAGAACCGTAGTTGTTTTGATTTCATTCACTCGGCGGCGCATGTAATATTTTGCCTACGAGGCAGAGGTGAAGTCCGCCGCTTCTTGTGTCCCCTAATACTCTTGCCCTTGTACTCGGTCATTGGTCCGGCTTACATTGTTGTCCGTTTGCCGTCTTCAGCGACCTTCGTATCGAGGGCGACAGCCTGCCGTGCTTGTGTGTCGGTGTATTCGGTACCTCCTTATACGTGTATGTGCATGAGTCTTTGGCCACCTTATATCTATTACGTCACATACCTCTTTTTGAGTCTTTAATTGTTTTTTTACTGATGGTGATGAAATTATGTTTCCAGTTTGTAAGAAAGTTTAATTTCATGTCCTTAACGATGACCCGTGGTGTCTGAGCTGGAGCTCTCCTCCTTTTATAGCAGCGTCACATTTTGCTCGCATAAAGGTGGCCTACCTGAATGCAATGCAGCTATGCATAGGTTTTTTGCTTGAATGCGCGGCACGCCACTGCTTTTTAAATGTTGAGTTTAATTTATTTCTTATATCCCAATTATCCCAATTGTAATGATTTCGTTGTCTATCCGTCCGTCCATCCATCGTAATTTCGTGTAACGTTGGTTTCGTTTTTATAGTGATTTTTTAAATTTTTTTTTAAGGGTTACAGCTAGTTTCTATCTTAATTGTTGTGTGTTTTCCAATGTACATTTGTCTCATGAATCGGATATCGAGTTTTGTTAAACTTTGTGACCGGTTTCGTATCTCTTTTGAACACTTTTGTTGGTCACGCTATGGACCCTATGGACTTAGTGCATTTATATTTTGTAATTTCCACTTAATGGATAATAAGTATGTTCCAATTGTTATTTGTCTCTGCGCCTCGGAGACGGAGAAGAGGTTTTGTGTGGACGCCTCCCCATCCCGCTCGCATTCTCACGAGTGTCAGCGGGACGGTGAGCACGGCAACTTTAGCATTAAAAAAATGCCGAACAAGGGTGGCGAAAGTCTATGGCCGATATGGGAGCTATTGCTCATAGAACCAGGTGTGTGGTGGGTCCTTCCTCTGTTTTTTAAATGTATGCCTTTCAATACAACTTGTACGTGGTGTGCATGTCATATCCATATTATTTTTAACTCCTTTCTTAGAAATACAGAATATTCATATTCTCACAGGTCGAACATTAACTCGTGCAGATAAATCTTTGACAAAAATGTCATCCTGAAATTGTATTCCTTTCAGATTAATACAATCTGTTAGAGCCAATTAAGTCCATCATACTTTTACAGCATCGATATTAGCAGCATTACCTAAGTCTATATTGAGCGCACGCCGCTGCGTACACCTTAGTTTGCCTCTCCCTCTTTCCACGCCAAAAACCTCCCTTGAGTCTTAAACGCACAGAAATTGTCATATTTCGCAATAATTTGGAATTTTGTTAACCCTATGAAATATTCAATACAACCTTTTATATTATTTCGTGAAACTTAATTTTAATAGGATTTAAATTGTGGAATAACTTTGCAAGTTTGGGGATTATAACTTAAATCGGGTTTGAAAATTCTGGAAATCACTTGGATTTTATGAATATGAATTATTTATTAACTTTTCCACAAAACCACTATCACGCAATCTATTTACAGGGCTGGGCTAAGAGGGCATGACTACATATATAAAACATACTAATGCAGAAGTTATACTTCTTTGGTCTGCAAAAAAAACTCCTGCTGTGTTGTATACCTTGCGTTGAATTTGCTTGTGTTTAAAAGAGAAAATAAAACAGTAAGCACTTAACTTAATCACTATAAAACATGAATTTGTTCACAATTATATATATAGTAAAAATACATCAACAAATAAAAAATAAGCAAATTCATAGCACATGCAATTTTCATAACAACATTTTCAACAACTGTTGCTATCGATTAACCTATTTTCATTTGATATAATTTATATAACATTACTACAATTGCGACATATTTGCAAAATTGTCTATGTTTTAAACACAACAACGAAAAGGATATTCATCTATAGAGGTCGTATTCAACTTTAGAGGTCTGTACTCATTGATCCATCTCTGATCTATGAATAGCAGGGACGTGCAGTCAGAACAAGAAGCATGACTTTTCTTAACCATATATTTTGAAAAGAAACCGAAATAAGACACATTCTGTAATATTCCAATTTCAATAATTAATATATTCTTCTTCAAATAGATTTTTAAATATTATTTTTGTTATTGGCTTCGAAACATGTTGAATTTTCTTTCAATAAATAAGTGGTTTTAACAAAGTTAATTTATATCAATTAATATATTATTCAGATTTCAGTATTCATAGTATTCTGCCAGATAAATATTTAATGACGATTATTTTTTTCCAAATATACAAATGTTTAAATAAAAATCATGCTTCTTGTTCTCACTGCACGCCCCTGATGAATAGGTATTTTAAGAGTGATTTTACTAAACACATTTTACTATATTGTTGCAATTTGAGAACATAGTCATGTATATTTAAACTAAGGGAAGGTTACATATTTGTATCTCTGTGGCAACGAAATATTTTTTCAACACATAGATTTTTACTGTATCTCATTCTTATGATTCATGTTATTTGTTTTTAATTACAGTCTGCTGTTTCCACGAAAACAACTATAATATTTTTTAAAAATATTTATTGTATTACTTGTATTTATATATTTATATTTGATTAATTACACCTACATGTTCCGGAAAAACCTTCGGGGTGTTTTATATGTTTTAGCTGACGATGGAAAGGTTTAAAAAAATATAAAAATTTTATAAAATTACACGGAACGACTTATATTTTTCTAAATCATAAAAACAGAATTAAATATCTCGGTGTAATAATCGATTAATGTCTAGAATAGTAAAGCCACATAAGCGAATCGGTTAAAAGAATAATATATAGTGGTGACATCTATTATATATTAATTTTTTCATGGGAATTACTATTTTTCGACTGTAGATGGCTACAGCATAATCTTTTGAAATATTTGAAAAAAGATAGATAAAGAATATATACAACTTTTAAAATTTTAGAACGTTTGGATGTTCTTACGGTGGAATTGGTGAACATGGAATTGTGTAAAGTGGCAAGTTAAGCCAGCTAACACAGATTTTAAGTCCTCTGGCCACCCTGTAAAGACTTTCGTATACGTCTCCTATATAAATACCTTCGTATTTGCGAGACTTTTATAATTTATCTCAATAAATGATTATCCCTCTGTGGACAAAATCCCCTAATTGTATTCTTAGAACATACGTTTAAATAACACTTTGTTCAAGACCAATATATATTGAATAATCAAGATATTTCAGGAACAATGGTCCTTTTGTCAAGATATTATGAGTACCTACTTAAATTAAAATGTGAAGTATGGACATAATCAAAAACAAAAAAAATGATGTTAGGGAATTGTCATTTGGTGATTAATACACAGTATATATATTATAGAAATTAATTACCACTATATGTATCGCTTTATTATATTGCTTCAATTAATCTAATTGATTAATCAATAATGTAGTTGATTGCACATCAATTATTGCCAACAGGAATATGTCATATGAAGCAAGACGAGAGGTGCATAATGGTGTCAACTTTATCTACAATAATGATATCTTTTTAATCTTCAATAATGAAGCTCGGAGTTGGCAAAAAAAATAATTAAAATAGTCTAAATGCGGTGGAAATACGGTCGCTTAGACCCACTTGTGGAAAACCGATGTACGGTAAAGCGAAGTAAAGGAGTTTCAACTACTCTGACCCAAAATTTTTAATCGCATGCTACAAAATTTTAATCAATTTAAAAATTGTACTAAAAATATAGTTTTACTCACCCAAACACATAAATGTCTTTTTGTATCACTGTATTTGTTATTTTCTAAACTAGAATTTTGTCACGGGATCGTCGCTGAGGGAGGCAGATGGAACACTAAAAATTAATCGGAGCACCATTTTTAAATTTACAATATTTATTTATTTGTACTAATCATCACTCCCAAATAAGTTGTCTCTCATATACTGAGCACGTTACTTAAATCACTCAGGTTTGTACTAGAAAACTTCTCGCTTGTCGGTAGGTACTTTTTTGATTTACTGTGGCCGCGCTGTACACACATGCTGGCTACACTGCGCGGTTTCGTCATAACTTTATCTATGGTGGACTTCTATGTCGCGTTTATCACCCCGTGTTCACGTTGCCTTCTCGATGATTCCAGAATCCGAATTCCTTCTGGTATTACCATCTCATGACAATACTTAAAAAAATACTAAATTCTACAACTGTAACCTACGCCTGTCTGAACACAGTTTCTTCTAGAGAGACAGGCATAGTCTAACGAAGATTGTATGTTTCACCTTGTATAAGAATAAATAAGTTAATAAATTAAGTGAACAAATTAAGAGTGAGGTAATGCTGGCTGTATCGTGGTAAGTAGAATGAAGAAACGATGGCTTAAAGCCTAAATGCTTTGGTCATGAACAATGATGGTTAAATCGTTATTTTAACCGGTTATTTTCAGTAGGTACAGTTATTTGGGATTTGTGTCCGATTGTCAAAAATCCGTTGCCATTTATTGACGCAATCAGATACAAATCTCAAATAACCGATAGTGTGTCACCGGTTAAAATACCATCACTAGTCAAGAGGAGCGTATGAGTGAGGAGAGGATGGAAAAAATTCCGCGTCCGCCAAAGTCATGATCAGATTATTATTTTTAATTTGTAAGCTACAAGAAGCAATATTTTTCAATTACTTTATTGAAACATATCGCAAAAATACCCAGGCTTTGGAAAATCATACGAATGTATTGTGTCCTCACCGGGAATCGAACCTAGAAAAAAAAATTAACGCAGTGATCGAGGATTACGAATTTAGAATGCTCTGAATTCGAAATTTTGTAGGAAATATAATAGTATCCCTTTTCAAAATCATGTTTCCAAATAATTAAAAGCAAAGGCGGCAGTATCCACTTCAACCAATCAACCTCCAAGGATGTGTCATGTGACAAAATGGCGCCTTCATACTAAAGTAAGATTTGATGATGATTTTAGACTGACACATCAAAGCATAATTTGAAAATTAAATATTTATTAATAAACGTTAATAAAAAAAACTCAGGGGGCAATTGTTACAAATTTACTAGCAGTGCTAGTAATTTGTAAAGCCATTGTTGGAGGCTGTACTGGTCGCCATAAGTGGCCACTGCCTGGCCATTAGTGCCCGCTACGCGACCATTAGTGCCTGCAATCGGCTGTAGTGTCTACTGTGCGGCTATTAGTGTCTGCTGGAAAAACTGAGCGCTGTGTACTGCGTTTTTGAAGCAATCATAATATAGATGGTACGTCTCTGTTGATGCTTCCGAAATTGAAACGTTTCCAACAGTTTATATTCTAACCTAAAAAAGAAACGTCAAAAATGTAATTGCTCGCAAATAAAAAAATTGACGTAAGAAAATAAACGTTTCGATGTATCTCGAACATTAAATAATAAACACCACGTTTCTTAAAAAAAATATGCGATTTGATCGATTTTTGAAGTTGGCTTACTAGATGCAGATTTAGCACCATCGTAATATACATTTACAATAAAATATAGCTTTCATAGACTCCAAAGAAATTTCTTTGAGTGATGGTTTTGTATTTATCTCAGAAACAACTCAGTGGGATATTTGCGTCTTTGCTTTTATACCCCTCAGTTCATCATGAACATAAAAAATTACAGTCGTAATTAAAAACATGGCTTATTGTTGAAAAACCGCGTAACTATTTAATTTAGAAAAAAAATAGTATATTGAAAAAGCATTTGGATTGTAAATTTATATACATGTGGCATTTGATTAATTTTTAAAATAAAAAATTAACTATATTCAAGAACACATTCATATTTGTGAAGTTGTAATTTTTCAGAACAAAGTTCTGTGAAATTTTCAAAACCAAATTAATTAATAAATTAGGAGACATACAGAAAAATCTAATTCACGAAAAAATATTAGGTTACCGCTGAGATTCGAACCCAGGACACCTCCTTTCCGGAGCCGGTGCCCTGACCACTAAGCTATAGCAACCCTCTATGTTTCCGTGAATATATCGACCTCATATGTAGTTCTCATTTTTATTAATTGATTGGATTGCTCTATGGACAAAAATAATCAATCAATAAAAATGAGAACTACATAAATTATAATATAATTATATACATTGCTTTTATATAACATTTCATTTTACCCTTTTATTGATTCATTATATCTCAAATAATCAGTAAATATTAGATATTTTTTTGAATGAATTTGACAACCTTTTGTGTAACCTTGTCTATTTTACTGTAATATACGAAATGGTGAACTAAAATTTCTTTTATCTAATCAACCTTTTCCACCTGCAGAGAATTGTAAAATCTAAACTAGAAAGACATGGTACAGCGAATAAGGTAGTAAAGAATCCGCCTGGGGTTCATGTGATTCTGCTGAGCCAGTCGGTGAAGTGAAGTTCTTTCAGAGAAAGTTCTCACGTTGCAACGGCATACGGACACATAGAGGGTTGCTATGGCTTAGTGGTCAGAGCACCGGCCCCGGAAAGGAGGTGACCTGGGTTCGAATCCCAGTAGTAACCTAATATTTTTTCATGAATTAGATTTTTCCATGTGTTTCGAAGTGATTAATTAATTTGGTTTTAAAAAATTAAAGATTGTGATTTATAATCATCTAAATATATTCTGAACTCTGCTCCTAAGGGGCCGGTGCTCTGACCACTAAGCTATAGCAACCCTCTATGAATATCGACCTTATATGTAGTTCTTATTTTAATTAATTGATTGTATTGCTCTATGGACAAAAATAAAAATTAATCAATCGATAAAAATGAGAACTACATATAAGGTCGATATATTCACGGAAACATAGAGGGTCGCTGTAGCTTAGTGGTCAGAGCAGCGGCCCCGGAAGGGAGGTGACCCGGGTTCGAATCCCAGTGGTAGCCTAATATTTTTTCGTGAATTAGATTTAATTTGATTTAAAATAATTAAAGATTGTGATTTATAATCGTCTACGTATATTTTGAGCTCTGCTGCTACGAGCGCTTTCCGCTCCGTACGTTGTCCGCGCGTCGCGGCGCCAGACGCCGTCGGCCACAGGCGTCGCGACGCCCGCGAGCAGTACACCTGTGGCGTCGGTCGGGGAGTGACGCGCCAGTCGCCGCCCGCGCTCGTGTTCCGTGATTGTGAGTTCGTTGCGAAGTAAGACTCAATCGCCATCGCCGATAATCATCGCAAACTTTCGACCAGGTGATTTGGTGCAAAGTAAAAAGTTGGATTGTGGAAAAAAGAAGAAGAAAAAAGAACCCTGTAAGTACGAACGCGCACTGATTTTTTTAAAAGGAAATTACAGTATTACATGTGTATATAATCGAGGCTTCTTAAAACACGCGATGTTTCTTATAATGTAAGGCAAAGTTGAAGAAATCGATTTGTGATTTGCATGTGTGTAAGATTTTTTTTGCTAACAATACTGATGTATGTTTTTTATAAATTAATGTATAAATACATTTTGAGTTTGAAGTATTCTATGATGGTAGCAATAGTAACAATGCAAATGACGAAAGTGAGATGGTCGTTTTAATTTAGATTAAATTACTTACTTACTTACCATCACGCCGTTTCTCCGCCGGGGTAGGCAGTGAGGATAGAGCGCCACACTCTTCTGTCCTGACATACGACTCTCGCCTCATCATACATCTTCGCATGCAAGCTCGCCGGTTGTTGTTAATTTAAACTTTGTAATGCACACATGTTAAGTTCAATTTATCACTACTTTAGGTGTAAATAATAACTATCCTAAATACATAAATTTTGTCATCGAGTAAAGGAGCGCAAAGGATTTTTTTGGGCTTTAATCGAAAAATACTGAGAATCAGAGACATCTGTGATATTGTTTACGAGTGTTGTCTCTGAATTTAAGATTTTTTTGATTTAGACGGTTTCTGCTGCTCATTGTCAATTATTTGCGAATGACAAATTTACTGTATTTAGGTTAGTTGTAAGTTACACCTAATGTGATAATTTTAACTCAACGTTTGTGCATTACAATGTTCAATTTTGTGTAAATTAAAATATTCAAATCGCACTACAGAGTAACTGCCATGTCAATCGATAATATTACTGAGATGGTCGTATTTGTAACTGATTTTATAGACGGAGCGAACATTTAAAAATGTATATTCTTCTGATAAATGCATTTGAAATTTATTTAATACAAACATCGTAAAATTGCCATTCGTCCGTATTTCGAAAAGAGCAATATTGGGATCTTAAGATTGTTATCCCAACACTTAATAGATGAAAATAATTAAAAAAAACTGATTCTTTCAGTTTCTACTTGAGAGATAGGGAGACTACGCGACAATGCGACGCAAGACATGGGCATATTTCGAAAAGAGCAATATTGGGATCTTAAGATTGTTATCCCAACACTTAATAGATGAAAATAATTAAAAAAAACTGTTTCTTTCAGTTTCTACTTGAGAGAGAAGGAGACTACGCAACAATACGACGCGAGACATGGCGGTTATCAAACGTCGAAATTTATATACGAGTCCAACGCGACACTGACGAATTTGCCATAATTTTACATAAGGACGCTGTGGGAGAGGAAATTAATAACTGCATATGAAATAATCTTTTCTATAAGCTTTAAATACAGCATTAATACTTATTTCATGTAATTTAAGTCGACGCATGAGAACTGTGAGGCTACGTTTGCGATAAGTACTTTGGTAATCCATTTGAAGCTTTGTCAGACCAGACCGCCTGGATAAGAAGGCACTGGAGAAATCCCTATTCTACAGGAATTGCAAACATTGGATATCGCAAATAAAGGTATTTAATTTGAGAGAGATATGTGAATATAAACAATTATCCTTACGACGAACACCGGACACCGAAGTATACCTACATCTCGTATATTTTCTTCTGTTAAGTGTTGGCATAACTATCTTAATATCAAAGTATTGCTATTTTCGGAATACGGCCGATTTTTGCCGAATATACGCAATGCATTTACCTCTATCAGATCGATTGCATATTAGTTTTGTTATTATACCCCTAAATTATTGTAATCTAATAACTGCATTTTTATATGCACATTCAATATTTTTTAAATGAACCTTTACCATAATGTTATTCTTCTTAAAGAGTTAAGGTTGTTAATACGGTCATTAGACATATTTAACTGTAACTGGTTGCGGATATTTTATACGAACCGTATGTTTTTCCGAGAAACGATTCTCAACGTGTCGTTGAATTCTTATTCAGTGTCATCAGTTTCTTCTTGTTCCACCGTTCTTAAATGAGCCAAAATGTACTTTGCATTGTGCACTAGTGAAAACGTTGAAAAAAACAGAAAATCACCATTCTAAAGGGAAGTAAAGGGCGGATTTAAGATTCTGAGCAAATGCCAATGAATTCTTTGCTTATTTTTGGTATGTGCATACGTTGGACTTTGTTGCTGACAGCACCGCAAAAATATCTGACAATTACAGTTTTTAAAGAAGCCAAAGAGAAAGCCATGTATCTATCTTGGCGTCTGTTATTTTTTTTCATTGACTTTAATATTTACAGTGTGGAGTTTTGAACTTTAAATTCTTCAGTCAGGATGTTTTTAATATATCCGAGCCTCTTTTGCAAGCAATTTTACCTTGAATTATAAGATGCAGAATCTGGTATTTTTATGGATGTTTCATGCAATGGCTAAAATTTATATGAACATTTTTAAATACACTGTCATTAATGACTTTATTCTTAAGGCTTACAAAATAAAGGTAAAAACACGGAATACGTGCCACACACAGGCCACAAAAATATGTAAACATGAACTAACGTAAATTTTTGGTACACGGTCTGGTTTGACTTGTTTAAAACAATTACTTCTAGCTTGTAAATTTTTAAACAATTATGAAAAGGTTAAACTAAATGCTTTTAAAAAGTATAATGTTTTAGGAAATAAAACACGTTTTATTACCGCTTTATTAAAATACGTTTTTACTTGAAGAGATGCGGTTTGGAAAGAATTTTTAAAATATTAAAAAAAATTATCGTCTACGGTAACGAAATACGTATACTTTCTAAGGGATTTAATTATGCAAGAATAAATACTGTAACAGCAGTATAAATGTGTCTTAAATATATGCAATGGGGAATACTTCCGCTGCGACCCAATCCCCCCGCCTAAAGAGTGTTTAGTTCATCTCTGTACAATTGTATACTCTGTGGTGTCATATCTGTATTCATTCTCTTTTCAAATTCAGCTAATCGCCTGTAAAATAGGACTAACTTGTTTGTCTTAACCACTAAACCAACAAATATGTCTATAAACTCAACTTATTTTTAACAGTTGTCATTTTTATAAATTGCTTAAGCATTATTTTAGTTTACTGATGCTTTTATAATTACCAAATAAATTATAAACAAACTTATTTATTTTATATGTATGTTTTGAGAACACAATTACTGGAATTTGTCCACAGAGGGATGACCATTAATTATGATAAATTATAGTCTCACAGAGATGAAGTTGTGTACATGGGAAACATGTAAAAAGTCTTTATAAAGGTGGCCACAGGGCTCACGACCTATCGTGTGACAGTTTTCGCTGGCCTAAGTGATCATAAATAATAATTTAAAAATACAGAGGTATTAAAAAAAACAAATTAATTAATCAATGAGAAAGACATACAGAAAAATCAAATCCACGAAAAAATTTTTGGCAGCTACCGGGATTCGAACCACGGATCTCCTCCTTCCCGGGGCAGGCGCGTTATCCAATTACGCTACAGAAGCCTTATATATTTCCGTGAATATATCGACCTTATCTGTGAGTCTCATTTATTAATTGATTAACATTTAGTAACCATTTTTAGAGCAATACAGAGTTAACATTAACAGCGGCGACATCTGTGTATGCTGTGTCATGGGATTACTAATTTTCGACCATAGATGGCAAAGAATAGTCCCTTCAAATATTTGAATGAAGACAAATAGAGAATATATACACAACTTAAAAAAATTGATATTAAAAATAAATAAACTTCATTCTAGTAGGTGAGGAGGTTAGTGCAGTCCCACACATTCCATATAAGTATACTTACTTACTTACTTACCATCACGCCGTTTCCCCGTGGGGGTAGGCAGAGAGGATAGAGCGCCATACTCTTCTGTCCTGACATACAACTTTCGCTTCGTCTACATTCATACATCTTCGCATGCAAGCTCGACGGTTGTTCAGGCTTCTAACAGGACCATCTTCCAGTATCTGGTTAATCTGCTAATGCCACGTCTTCCGTGGTCGCCCTCTCTTTCTGGCGCCGTCAACACTTGCATCATATATCTTTCTTACTATTCTTTCCTCATCCATTCGCTCAACATGCCCAAACCACCTGAGCGACCCTATTTCTATTCTCTGTATTATGCTACGATCAGCTTTACATTCATTCCTAATATTTTCATTATTTACTCTATCATACATGGATTTACCACACATACGTCCAAGGGACCTCATCTCCACTGCATTCAATCTACTTTCGTTCCTCTTCTGCCAGCTCCAGGCTTCACTTCCATACATTAGTGTCGGTACCAGAACTCCATTATGTACCGCCAGTTTTGCCTCGGTAGACATATTTCTATTAGAAATTATTGCATTCAAAGCACCGTTCACCCTATTCCCGGCAGTCACTCTCCTCTCTATATCTTTCTCAACATTCTCTATTCATACATATAAGTATACATATATTAAATTATAATAAGAGCGATAAATAAAAAATATAAGAGTTTATGGATATATCATGCAGGTACATAATAGGTAAAATATATAAACGAATTAATTATATAGCAAAAACTATTCTAATATATAAGGCATACACAGTAAGAAAGATAGAGTGGAAGCAAAAAATAAATATTAAAGTAGTAATATTAATACATAAAAAGAAAGCATTAGTAAATAAATGACTATTGTGTATGTACTTACGGTAGAATTGGTGAACGATGCATTGTGTAAAGTGATCACTTAATCACCCAATAAAGACTTTTATGTACGTTTCTCACATAAATAGCTTCGTCTCTGTGAGACTTCTATAATTAATCTAAATCGAAAACAATAAATGCTATATTTCTCAGACGAATTAATTATCTCGCGTAAAGCGACATAATTTTTCTTTCAATTATAATATTCAAAGGAAAATAACCTAATTTGGGCCAAAAAATATCGCGTCCAAATTACGACCAAACTTCTTTGTTAGAATGAAATTGTGTCGGAAACGAAACGAGTTACATCTTTTAATGTTGCAAAATTTCGTTTGAAAAAAACTTCCCCCGGGATAGACTTAAAGACTTTGCAAATATATTTGTCTTATTCACTCGAATTCGGCAAAGAAACGAAAGGAATTCGAAATCTTTTTTAAAGACTTCATTAAAATTATTTCTTATTTGTATCATTTTTTATCTTGTTTCATCTTTTGAATTCAACATGAATCAATTTAAAGGTTTACATTCCTTAAGGAGGAGTGTATTTCTCGTGTTAATTTTGTTTATTCTGATCACTAAAAATATTTTGCCGTTTCTAAAATTATTTCGTCATTCGATGGCAAATTTCGAAATACCGTATATCTGTAGATTCGTCGGCGACATCCAGTCGCGTTTCAAAATGACAACAGGAAGTGGTAGATATATTATATATAGATCGTCGCTGTATATATAATAAAGCCAATATGCTGTTTAGTACATTCTGAGATGAACTAATCAATTTGTCAATTTTTCATATAAATAATGGAGATATACTAAAAAAAACATTGCCGTTCATCTGGAAAGTCTGCCTAGTAGTTATTTAAAATATTATTTATAAATCTAGTCTGTGCAATTATTTTTTAAAACAGTTTCATTCGTTTATCTCAGAATGTACTAAAACGGCACATAGGATTAATTATATATACCTACAGCGATGGTATGCTAGAATGTAATAATACTCTATAAATAAGTTTACATATAACACAGCTATTTGTGAAGAAATGCAAACGAAATAAGAATTAAAATAAAAAAAAACAAATATACAACTGTTTATATTTTAAAGGAATAAAGGAGTAGAACAATCTATCAGAGAAGTGAAAAAACTGAAAAATATATAATTTAGTTTTCATATTGTCACACATCCGAATTTAATTAGTGATTAATTAGTTGTTAAATGCATTAACACAAATTAAACTTAACGCTATTCTTTAAATTACACTATCGTAAATGAACACTTTATTATCGCTGGGAACACTTTATTTATCGCTCGTAGAATATTCAATTCTCGCACATAGAAGTCGCTTTATTTATTTCGTCTCTATCGATAAGTACTCGTCCGATTATTTCTCTGGTGCCTGGCTGACTTACTTCGCACCGAACGAACTCTCAAAACAAACTCCTTCTTGCGCGGCGCGGTGCTGCTTTGGTATTTAGGAGAAAGTTCTCATCGCTTCTAGGTTGTTCCAGGAGTTTTCCTAATATTGTAGACAGATTGCTATAGGCCGTTTTCACCGTTGTGACATATTAGGTCCTTACATATGAAATTGACGTTTAGTATGGGAGGAACATAAAGTCGATTTTTTTTTATTATAATATATTTATTTAATCAAAGTATGTACCATTGCTATCTATGCACTTTTGCCATCTCATAGGTAGTTCATCGATCCCTTTACTAAAAAAACCATTCGGAAGGGAATCAATAAAATCTTTGAAGGCGGTTTGGACTGCCCCATCGGAGTTGAATTTTTTCCTTTGCAAGAAGTTATCCAAATTTCGAAAAAAATGGTAATCTGTTGGGGCAAGGTCCGGAGAGTACGGTGGATGTCTTAGACATTCCAATTGAAGCTCCTCTAATTTGGTAGCCGTCTGTTGTGCAGTGTGTGGTCTAGCGTTATCATGAAGAGGCAGTGGCCTAGAGCGATTAACCAGCCTCGGTTGTTTAGCAGCTAGCTTTTCCATCATGGTTTGCAGTTGCTGACAATAGACATTTGCCGTAATCGTCTGGCCAGATTTAAGAAAGCTGTAGTGAACGACACCAGCACTAGTCCACCAAACGCTCACAAGTAACTCGCGTTTGTTGATTTGCTTCACTCAATTCGTGAGGTCCCCACCTTTCAAGCTTTTTCACCTTACCAATTTGCTTCAAGTGGATTAAAACAGTTTTATCACTAACACCGCAGCCTGCAGCTAACTCGGATGTGGTTTGCGATGGATCCGCTTCCACCATAGCCTTCAATTCTTCATTATCAACTTTGGTCTCCGGCCGTCCACGGGGCTTGTTCTGCAGGTCGAAATTTCCAGAACGAAAACGTTGGAACCAAAAACGCACTGTGTTTTCTTTTGCGGCACCGTCGCCATACACATCATTAATCCTTCGAGCCGTTTCTGCAGCACTGGTGCCACGGTGGAACTCGTACTCGTAAATAACGCGATATTTCAAGTTTTTCATTTTGTAAACTGAGTCTCGCAAAGAAAAAAACAATTGAGGAAAAAACAAATGAATTATAATTTTCAAAACACAAATACATGAGTAAATAGCTGTAAAAATTTGGATTTGGAATTCCTAACCAAAGAGAAGATATTTGAGATCAAATTTGCCAGTACGGTAAAACGTCAATTTCATATGTAAGGACCTAATATTATAAGAGATTCGGAAAGTGCGCTATTCCTTGTACTTTCCCTTTCGTTACAATATCAAAATGTTCAAGAAAGAATGCAGACGTCACATCACAGAAGAAAAATATAATTATTATATACTCATTCGTACTCATGAGAGTCCGAAACAATAATAAATACACATAATCGAAGTATTTAGAATATTCAACATGAATTTAGAATTAACTAAATCATCCCGGAATATTCCAGAGCTTCAGGTCTCTATTATAAATACGCAGGAGCATCGTGCTGAATACAGAGTCGCTTTGACAAGCGAGACGAGACCATAGAAAGTAAAAGCGGAGACAAGCGACCAGTGTAACCAGCGACAATACGTAGAAAAGTGCCTAGTTATGTATTTGTGAAATTATCTGAAGTGGCGAGTTCAACATTAGTGAATTAAAAAAACAGTGCTCCTGTTAAATTCGTGTATACCTACTTAGTGATATATGCAATAATGCATATAATAAAACATTAATAAATTTTAAGTAGTTAAATGTCGAACGGTTAATATAGTCACGGATGATAAAAGTATCATGGAATAGTGGCTGTGGGAGGAAAATAAAACACTCTAAATTGGGTTTATTTATTTAATTAAATCACTGGATACCAATTTAATCGGAGCACCGTTCTTTAATTCACACCAATTTTGTAATTCGCACTTCTTGTCACTCCTGAATATTTTACAAATACGTACGTAGATACTTTCTGTTTTACTCTTGCGGATGGTATGCCGCGGATTCCAAATTCGCTTGCTTCTATGGTCCAAACAACTCGAACTGCGCATCTGCCCATCATCGCTTATATACAAGATCTCAGTTTGCATCAACAGATACCTAGAGATGACTGATTTCTCTACATTTCCAATGAAAATACATAGATAATTAGAACAAGAAAAATACGAAAACTTCAATTTCTCGGATATGTGATGAGACATCCAGAGAAGTATGATATCTTGCACCTCATAGTGCGGAGAAAGTCGGGGCCAGTCTGTGGGGGCAATGTCCGCATGGCGTCAGCAGTCCATTGTCTAATTGTTTCCATTGTCTAGATTCCAGTCGCGAACCAGACATTCAAAGTCTATCGATAAGTTTCCCGACTGGAAGGGGGAACGAACAAAGAGTCAGCGGGCTATATGCGCGGCCTCTCAACAGTGCATTACTCTCTTGACTAAGTCGGATAGTCGAGATCAGTCAGGCAGCTCTAGTGCTTCCTCACTTTTTCTTCCTTTCACGCTTTCACTGACTCCCGGAGCTTTACTCCAGGAGAAACAAACATCGATAAAAAAACTGATTGATCTTTCATTCCACAACTTGCGAACACATCCCTATAAGTCTACTGTAGAGCTTTTCCGGTCGCAGTAAAAAAAGTGATAAGAAAAGTAAAAAAAAACAATAAACAAAAAAAGTGATATCTAAAGTGTTGTCACATGTCCTGGCTGCGGGAGAAATTAACGAAAACGCTGGAATTTAATAACGGATTTATTAATTACTGATTAATTAATTAATCAATCGTACAAAATCACTTAACACTATTTGACATAACGCTATCATTTAAATTAAACTATTTCGTAAATTTATCACTCGTAATTTTTTTTTATAATCGCTTTAATTCACTATTCACTAGAATATTCCATCCGATTTCCGCACGGATTATTCGCTCCGGTTTATTTCGCTGCGTAAGAACTTTTTCAGATTATTCGCTGTCGAATCACCGCTCGCTTGGCCACCGTAGCCCGCAGCTCGCGGCTGCCTTCGCTTCTATTATCGCTGTCAAGCGTGCTAAAGACAAGAACCCGTTACTCCCGTGCGCGGTCCTATTTATATTGGCTAATTCTGATATCGAGCCTTCTAGGCGTTCCTAGTGTTTACGAGAACTTTCTCGTGGCATCCAGGCTTCTATAGATATTTCTCGATGCTTCCCGAAAGCCGAAGATTACACTAGGCCGTTCTGGAATCTTCGATAGTGTTTTTAATTTTTTAACATACAGACCGAAAACAGATCAATAATCATGGTCCTACAGATCATTAATCGTGGTCCTATAGTGACACTAAAGAACATTGGAATATGATATAATATAATACACTTAATACATAGTGACATTACCTAAACATATAGTGACATTGAAGTATACAACATTATACGACATTATGTAATACACTTTTTACGGTTAATTAATAATTAATAATGAAAAATAATAAATGTTAAAATATATAAATATAAAAATATTGCAGATCAATAAGTAGTTCAATATTTATTTTACATACACTTTTTACGGTTAATTAATAATTAATAATGAAAAATAATAAATGTTAAAGTATATAAATATAAAAATATTGCGTATCAATAAGTAGTTCAATATTTTTTTTTACATACAATTGTTGTGATCATTTCAAATAACTGTCACTTGACACGAGTGCGTGATTCTTTTTAGCCTCGTTACAGTATGTTGAACGGATAGGGCATAGGTACAAAAAAAAATTGATGAATTATTTGATGTGTACTGCTTTGATATAAAGATATTTAAGAAAAACTTAATTTTATAACCGAAACACTGACGCGATGTCATGATAAGAGACATGATAAGAGTCGGGATTGTCCTTTCGGGATCCCTCGAGATTAGAATTTCCAATCCCGCGGGATCCCTACAGATTGGGATCCCGAATACTTTTGTGTTTTTTATTTATCTATAGAGCTGAATAGCAATAAACGGCAACGCCTTGCATTTTTATATCAGCAATTTTAATAAAATGTTCATTATTAATCATCGCATTAAAGTTTTTGTAGGCGTTTTTCCAAGCATCAATCAATCGATGTAGTAGAATTAGTATTTAGTAGTTTTTATTACTATGTTAGGATGATAAAATACAGCAAATATTAATCAAAGCTACTTGCATTATTTGAATGTGACATGAACATAAGTTTTAAGTACTTACTAAATACAAAAAATGCTGATGAATCCCGATAATCTCGTCCGATTTTTCGTTTCGGGATTGATCTCGTAAAATGCCTCGAGATCTCGCGGGATCGGGATTGTATTCCCTAGTCATGACGCGACATTACGACATGAATATTTTAATTAAACATCTCGATCATTTGTGAACGATCGCTCGCTTCTGCTACGCGGTTTTGGCTCTACGGTTTACGAAACCATGTAACGTAATATTATATCTTCTCCGAGATTCAATGAGCTGTTCCCTTTAAAGCCGCACACTCCTGTACCGTATATGTACACAGTATCGTTAGCGATGGATTAATCTCGGCGATGAGGAGAGAATTAGGGAAATAATTGTATTACTTCACCCTTAAACTTCTTGCCTTCCACCCCTTGATTTCAATCTGAAAAGCCACCCTCTCCTCCGAGCAGCAATTCAAGATGTAAAATCTTTGCTGCTTGTTCTGTTTATCTTTTCAGAACCGATCGGAAAGCTACGAGATTGTGCTTTTAATAATTTAAGTGCGACTGTTGTAATATTACTGGAGTGGTTGGTCATTTAAATAGCAATAGAGTAAACGGAAAATTTATTTTCTTCTTCAAATATTTACAGGATAGATAAACAAGAAATTTCTATTTCAGATAAATTACAGAAGTCTCACAGAGGGAAGCTATTTATATGGGAGACTTGTACGGATTTTTTGTTTTGTACTGTAATATTGCTGGAGCTGTTGGTCATTTAAATAGCAGTAAAGTAAACTGAAAATTTATTCGTAGCAGAACATTAGGCATTTACAGGATAGATAAACAAGAAATTTCTTTTTAAGATAAATTACAGAAGTCTCACAGAGGGAAGCTATTTATATGATAGACTTGTACGGATTTTTTGTATTGTATTGTAATATTGCTGGAGCTGTTGGTCATTTAAATAGCATTAAAGTAAACTGAGAATTTATTCGTAGCAGAACATTAGGCATTTACAGGATAGATAAACAAGAAATTTATATTTAAGATAAATTATAGAAGTCTCACAGAGACGAAGCTATTTACATGAGAGTCTTGTACGGACTTTGATAGTATATATGTTCCAAAACCTTTCCTATATTTGATGGAACTATACTAGAGACATCTGTAGTCCTTCCCACAAAATAGATTTCGCAGCTGATAATGATATGTCTTTATTACTCCCTTTATATTAACTCGTGGCGTCTGCTTGCTTGCCGTCAACAAAAACTTTGGATCGATTTTTGACCCTTTTCCCGTGATCCAATCGAGCTGAAACTTGGCAAGTAGACTCGTGGCGACGATCAAGAAGATCTATCAAATTTTCGTTAAAAAAAAATAATAATCATAGTATAATTTCGGATTTTTAGAAGTTTTATAGGTTTTTTCAAATTGGAATCATTAGAAATGTTTGATTACGGCGGCCCGATAACGTCGCGGAATATTTTCTAAATTTGAATTACTCCGTCGGTATGCATAATAGGTACTTCACTACGAATGTCGAAAATCTAAATTGACTAACAAATGTTTTTAGAATTTAATCTTCAAAGGATAAGTGTCTTATCAAAGCTCAAAACATCTGACATTTTAGAAATATATTAAATTACTGTAAGTTTAGTGTTATGTTATATGTTTTAATTCGTCTTCAATTGTTGTTATATTTTACAAAGAATTGGAGTATAATAAAAACTTGGTTTTTATGGGTTACTTTTTTATAGTGTGATCTTGGCTTCGATCAGCTATCACCCTACATTACCAATTACCGTTCACCAATTCCACCGTAAGAACATCCACACGTTATCAAAATTTTGATTATTGTATATATTATGTTCCAAATCTGAAAACCTTTCGTATATTTGATGGAACTATACTAGAGACATATGTAGTCCTTTCCACGAAATAGATTTCGCATAATGTTCGCAATAGCAAATAATTCGCAAAAATATAAAGATAATGATATCTTTATATTTTTAGAATGGAGTATAGTTTTAGTTAAAAATGTTTTCCCGAAGAAACTGACGCTACCATTAATTTGTCAATATGTGTATGTAAGGCAGTGCGCTGTGCACAGAGCGCTAATTTCGGTGCGTAATGTGCGCTGCGCATGGTGCCGGTTTGCCTATTTACGCTCTGTAGTAGCAGGGCGCGCGCTGGCTGAGTTATACCTGTCTTTTTGCCGTCACGTTTTTTTAAATTTTGAACACTTTAACCGAATAACTGACACATTATTCCTTTATTCGAATATCATCTATTATCCCCAATAATAATAATTTCGCTGTCCGTCCGTAACTTCACAGAATCCAATAGCTAATCTCATTCCGTTCTTAAAATTAGTTGATTTCAAAATTGTTATTAAATGAAATGAAAACATTGACTTTATGCTTTTTTATGATAATAATGAAATACTCTGAATTAGATTTTTTTTTAATAATTAGATTTTTTAATAATTAGATTTTTTTCAACTTTTCAGTTTAATGAAAATTAACACTAATAAGTATATATGTCATTGGTATTAATCATTAATCAAAATATATAATTCTCAATGTAACAATGTCCGTCACTAACGCTATCAGATGGCACAAAAATAGTTACAATGTAATAAAATATTAAGTAAAGCATTGAATAAATAAAAATAAATAATGAAGTATGTATACGAAGCAAAAAAATTTTGTATTTAATAATGTCCATACCTGACGTTATCGAGACGCTACGCTACTTAAGATAGCGCTGTTCTTACAGCCTTAACTGGCGGCCGAAGTGTATATCATAATTAAAGTATGAATTTCATTTTTTACGAGTTGTAGCTAGTATGATTGATATTAGTATTAAAAAATATAAAGTATTCATATTTATCCAACTTAAAAGTAAGAATATTTTGAGTTTTGTCAGAACAGTATGGGTGGAAACGGTGAACACTACATTGTATAAAGTGATCGATTAAGCCAGCCGTACGATAGGTCGTAAGCCCTATGAACGCCCAAAGACTTCCATACCTACTTTCCAATCAAATATAATTTCGTCTCTGTAAGAGATCTATGAAGATAACGTATGACGTATGGATTGGAGACTATGGCCCTTACAAAGAAAAGTGTAGAAAAGCTCAAATGCACGCAACGATCCATGGAGACATCCATGCTTGGAGTAAGCCTAAGAGAGAGAATTAGAAACGACGAAATTAGGCGCAGAACTAGAGTAGTGGCTATCATGGATCGTGTAGCGAAGCTTAAATGGCAATGGGCAGGACACGTTGCAAGACAGGATACTACAAGATGGCCTCCCAGAGTTCTGAAATGGAGACCTTGGGAAAATAAAAGAGGCATCGGAAGACCTCAAAAGAGATGGGCCGATGATATTGTCGCTGTGGGGGGAAAGAAATGGCTACAATTAGCCAACAACAGGGAAGAATGGAAAAATAAGGAAGAGGCTATATCCGGCAGTGGAAAGACGAAGGCTGATGAAGAAGAAAAAAGGAAGAAAAGAGATCTATAATATATTTATCGACTTAAAGGTCACAAAAGACTGCATGTACACTAGGTATGTGGAACCGGAATGCACGTTTCAATTTTAGCACCGTATGGGAAAGGTTAAGAAGTTTAGAAATAACGTCTACAGATTCTATTTACAACACAACTAAAATTTTCTTTAAAGGTTTCCAAGTTTGATATGCGTTTTTTCATTTTGATACGCTGCTCAAAGAATTTGCCTGGTCTCTATCGTTGCCCAAAAATCAAAGATTTGACTTCTTTCTTAAATTGTTAGTATTTTGAAATGTTTCTTTCTTGAAATTTGTTTTGCGACAACAATATATTATACCATTTAACTCCCATGTATGTACAGTGATGTTGTGTGTGGTGGTTATTAAAGTTGGTATATTTATTAGCCCCTTTGTTCTATGTCTATTACTTATACAGACTAAGGGGTAGTATTTGTTTATAAAATAATCTTTATAGACTTACATAAATCAATATCTTTATAGATATTAATGTGATACATATCACTAAAGGTTATACTCATAAATAATGCATACCTTCAATATAAAGCCTAACCTAACCTAACCTGGTAGATGTATGGAAGGACTGATATAATATTATATTGGCTCAAAAACTAGACCCGGCACGAAGTAAGGCTTTATTTGTCCGAAAAAACTCGATACCACGCTTAATCCATCCTCCGTGGAGGTGGGTTTAGATCTGACTCAGGTATTTATAAAATTATGAATTACGTCGCAAGTTTTGTCGTTTTTCTTCTAGTTAATAATTTGAGTTATAAATTAATATTATTGAACGCGATTCAAATGAATTATTGCTAAAAATGTTTAAGTGTGTAAAGAGCAAGTGGCGAACAAGCAAACAAAAATAAAATTTGTAACTATTATTGACGCAGAGTAATATGAACATGCCTAAGAGAAATATCATAAATAGATAATTGATACAATGTGTGCTAGGGATTTAGATTGCGATTGTAAAGAAAATTAATGTTGTGTAGGATCGAATTTTTAAATAGTGATGGGGTATCAGCGAGAAGAATCAATGTTAGGGTCAGCAGAGTAGCGAAGGGAAAAACTACATTTCAAAATGAAGACTACAACACACACACGTTCACCAGTTTGAAGACTACAAAGTGTACACTAGAATTGTAGTAAAAACTACAGGAAGTGAAGTAGTTGTAGTACTACGAAATGAAGTGAAGTAATGAAGAAATTGTAGTATTAATGAAGTGAAGTAACGAAATGAAGTAATTGTACTACAAAAAAAAAAGGTCAACGAGAAAAATATTTAAGACAAATGACGATATTTTCTCGGAAGTAACATTTGGCGACCTAAAAAAAAAGGTCGCCAACCAGATTTCTTCATTCGATCCCAAAAATTTTTCAAACCATGGGAGGGAGGGGTTGTTACAGTTTCCAGAGATTTCTTCGTTTAGCTACATCAACTTCCCAAAAAATTTCACGTAAAAAATGTACTAAATATGTGCTCATACTTTCGATAACTTTGAAGTGTGTGTACTTTGTAGTGATCGCTTTGAAATGAAGTGTACTATTTGAAGTATATACTTTCAATAACTTTAAAGTGTGTGTAGTTTGCAGTGTGCACTACACTTCAAAACGTGTGAAGTGTGCACTTTAACTCCTGTGTGTCGGTGATGTAACGTAGGTCTACCTGTCATACAAAATATGAAATATCTACCTTATTTACGAAAACTAAAACGTCACATTTTTTGTAATCATCGAATATACATTTTCACATCAAAATTACTAAATTAAACTGTTAGGAATGTACGAATTTTTTAATTAAAAAATATTTATTCGTTACTCTCGTATTTTCGGCCAGTGTGTAAGATAGAGCAGTATATTGTGCATCGCAGTTAAATCGAGCAAGAAAGAGCACGACAATACCATACATTTCATGTAGGACAGAGATGGCGGTTGCTTGGGTTTCGGCGAAAGCAAAAACAATATAAAAAGAGTACGATAGAGTCGGGTAACACGTGCTAGACAAAGACGGAGTGCATGCGACTGAAGCGAGCAGGCGACCACGTCGTTGTATTCAGTTGCTATTGAAACGTCGGCGGAAGCGCACGCAAATTCGATTTGACATGATTTTATAATAATTTACTAAAATAATGCAAATATGTATATTTACCTTACATAATTATATAAAGGGACCTTTAAAAAGTCTTATCTGTATTGTATATATGTATATTTTATCACATATTAAAAACTATGCTGATTTTTAATCAGGTAACGGTGTGTTACTCCACCGTCCCCAAAGTTTTTTTTAGCACAGTCTTTTAAGAGTTAATGTAATGTAGTACTACATTGTAGTAGTGAGTACAGAGCGGACCCATCACTACAGCAGAGTACATATAATATGTACGACACATATTGAATTTAGATTTATTTTGCAGAAATCAGAACACAATCGTGCTCCTGCGCAGCATTAAGGTACAGATACACATGCTTCTTTAGTGGCATGCTAATGAGCATGCCACTAATAAGCATGCCCTAACAACTGTACACACTTGCTCATTACTGGCATGCTTATTAGTGGCATGCTCATAAATAAGCAAGCCCAATAAGTCACGAAAAGTAATGTTTTATCATCCCCCCAACGCGCCATATTTGTTTCATCTGTCGCGGACTGAGAAGATCGCATCGATAATACTAGCCGCGAAGCCCGCGAATGACATAAGCATGCTCTTAAATAAGCAAGTCTGTTCACACATGCTCCAAAGATATCCCTTCTCTATGGTGAATGACAGTGGCATGCTCATTTCTAGCAATGTGCGTACACACATGCCACTAATAAGCATGCCACTGTCAAGGTCGATATTGCGCATGCTCACGTGCCACTAAAGAAGCATGTGTATCAGACGCCTTACAATCAAATCAGCTATTGCCACCCAAAAACCTGCTCCCATTCTTCAACCCCTGTGTCACGTGTACGCCTTCTCAAAAATAATATTTAAAAGCCTCCTTTTAGGGATCAAAAGACGCGCAATATAAATACACAATATAAAGGCGTCAAGCAAAATGTTCCGCACAAGGTCGACGCTTTTGTGCGTATTTATGGAGATTCAAAAATACATTATTGTGAAAATTATTTGTGCGCTTTCGACTGTCATTGCTTAATGCGAAAACATTTAAACTCGTTCGTACTAAATTTTCGAAACGAGAATTCCACTCGAGCGAAGGCCCGATTTATGGGCTCCATTAAATTTAAAACTTTTTCATTTAAACGGCGTTTCGGGCGCTACAATAATCTAATCGTTGTAATAATGATGTCCATTTTTTATGACACGTACTTGACAATACATAAAAAAATGTTTTTTCAAGATATTAAAAAATCCCTTTCGACGGGGACCACAAGAGTTGGAGAGATTTCTTATGTATGTGAAAGGAAAAAATAATTTTACTCTTTTCAACAAGATAATTAAAGTAATTTTTTAGAAAAGTTTACTACAAAAATATTGACTGCTTAATCTTAGAAAGAAGATAAATATCTCTCTATCTCTATTAGTAAACTGCAACTCTGTCGTCAACTTCTTTAGAAGAAGGCACACGAAGAGGAAGAAAATAAAAGATAAATATATTTTATAACTATGTGAGATTTACATTGATTAATCATCTGATTATTATTATTATATTTATTTATTAATTTACGCTTTTGTAACAAATAGTTAAAGTGTACATTAATGGCATATATAGTTTAAAGAAAAATAATAATAACATGTAAACATAATAACATGTGAACATAATGACATAAAGTGGAGAGAAAATACTTAAAATACAGATACAAATATTTAAATATAAATATAATATAAAGTAAGAAGCAAGTATATAACAAGCAGAGGCATAATAAAAACATAATATAATAGAAATTCAAAAACAAAAAAAAATTAAAAATATACACACAAATACAAATCAATTATTTAAGCCCAATTCGACAAATACTAGTAGTCTTTCAATACACCTTTTAATATATGTTTGAATAATATACTGTTATTTGTAAAGACATCAAGTTGCTCGTATCTGTTTGCTAGTCTAGGAAGCCTTTGCAGTGGGGAATTAAAGAAATAGTAAGTAGCCGCAGTTTCCACGACAAAACCTGCATGACTTCTAGTTATGCGAAACGGAGCACGCAAGCAGATAAGTTATAGTAGTTGAGGACAGTCGATAGTACCATTTATTAGTTTGTGTAAAAAGAGAAAGTCCTTCACTATTGTTCTAGTCTCAAGTTTGTCATGACAGCAAAAAGATCTAAGAATATTGTAATTAATGGTAATTTAAGGTATGTTAAGTTTATAATTGATAAATCTAAGAAACTTATTTTGGACTTTCTATATATTACTCATGCGAACTGTATAATGAGGGCTCCATAGAACTGTATTAAATTCTAGTATTGGTCGAATCAGGATCTTAAATAATAATATGAAAGTTTCAATTTTCTTGAAATCTTTGCTTAGCCTAAGTGAGAAACCTAAAGTTCTTTTTTCTCTATCAACTGTTGAGTTGATATGGGGGTCTAAAGAAAACTTTTTGTCAACATTTACGCCTAGATCTCTTATTTCACCGGGACCATGTGGTGACTGGTCCACGATTCTTCATCCTAAAGCTTTTATTTAATCTCATGTGATGTTTGTTCGTAGCTATGCATGCCTTTTTCCTCTCTGGTGTGGTGTTTTGTAAACATGAGTTGAAATTGCCTCTAATTATATGAATTTATTTGTAAATATTGATACGCGCACCTGGAGAGGAACAAAAATCAGGTAACTGTGTATATTTCATGGAAATTATTAAACTCAGCCGCACGGCTGTAAAATTGCCAGGCTTGCATGCACATTTTCGGCGAATTTGGCTGCCGGAGACCCCGCCTAGCAAAGAAAATAAACAGCTGTTAATTTTTTTTTTTTCATAAATTGTTTTCATAACCTTCCTCAGAGACAGTGAAGTGGTTAATGCTCGCCGCGTCGCACGAGTGCTTTTGCGTCGTCAGCGGCATTGCAAGTAAATGTAAAAAAAGTTAATAAGCGATTTATAAATTATTGATAAATTAATTATTCAATATAAAAATCACTTAAGACTATTCTTTAAATTATATTATTTCACTCGTAAATAAACACTTTATTATGGCTGGAACACTATTTAATATTCACTAGAACATTCTATGCAGTTTCGCAGTAATATATATATTATATATATATATATATATATATATATATAGATATATATATATATATATATATATATATTTATATATGTATATATATATATAAAATAAAACAGTAAACAAAATATCAATTTTCATGCTAGAATAGTTCTTCCGATTCTTGTTTATTTATTTCGGGCATCGGCCATAAAATAAAACATAATACATACTATGATTTTCTTAAATATCGCGTTCACATCAAATATGATAATTTGGTGGTGTGTCCGTTTGTAACTTTGTCTGTACTAACGTTCGTAATTTCGTTCGAATTTACGGCTAAAATGGCCACCAGGGATGGAGCTTGAACCCCGGGCCAGCAAACCCGAAATGGCCGCTTTACGCGTGTTGCTAAGGCCGCCTCTCCGTGGACCGCCAAAAGGATATTATAAATATATACTAAAGCTTAGCAAAGATGCTAACCAATTTTCCGTCATTTTTTATGCGTTACAGTTAGTTTAAAATAAAAGGTGGGCGCTTGCGATATTGATACAGATGATGGGAATGCGCCCACACTTTTATTGTCCGAGACAAAATTTTTTGGCTCCAATAGGTATTTATTTTAATATAAGTATATATTTTAAATATAAGTTTGATTTTTATTTTTCTCGTGGAATATAATTTTCTTATTTTTAGTATTAAGGAATCTTGTAATCGATTTTGTGCTCACTGCCTTATATACTTACCTATAAAATTTAATTTGTGTAAGTTGCAAAAAGGATAGACCCAATGGTCAACCAATTAAGTATTATACTATTTTATTGTATATATGAAATAAAATTCGCTTGTCCATATTTTTTTTATATAAATAGTTACAGTGACGGTGAAAATTACATTTTTTATACGTGTTTAACTGTCCCCAGAAAAGTTAAAACTTATGTTTGGGGACAGGAGTACATGATGCATAAGAGCATGAATAATAAATATGTATAAGTTTATAATTGGAACAGTGTAGTGAAATATAAACATCATAAAATAAATATTAGTGACTCAAGTATACAAATTATTTTCTGAGTATAGTTATTTTTTAAATTCTGACTATTTTGTATATTTGTTTTATGTATTTCTTGAATTTTGTATATTATTCTTCAGTTCCGATATTCATTGGTAAGTTATTGCAAATTTTGATACCCAGATAAGTGTAATGGTGTTGTGTGGCTGTTTTGTTGTATTTGGGAGTATTATGAGTTTGGGGTGTATTTGTATTTTGTTGAATAAATGATTTTTTATGCATTTGTAATATTGAAGTGTTTTTGTATAATCTGTCTAATGTTGGAACATTAATTTCTTTAAAAAGCAAATCTGGGAAGGTTCTAGGTTTTTTTAATATTACTTTGATAAATAATTTTGGAATTATTAAGTTGGAGTCTGTAAGTTTTATAATTTCATAAAAAATAACTTTGGTAGGAAACCAACGTCACCATCATGTATTGATTGGATTCATGTGTTGCCGTCGTTTATTGTCATGTGTAAAATTTCAGCTCATTTGGACATTGGGAAGCGGGTCATCATCATCGTCACTCTTGGCTCTACAACCCCTGGTGGGTCTTGGCCTCCTCAAGAGTCTTCCTCCACTCATCTCGGATTAGTCCCAGCTCTCTCCAGTTCATACGCTTCAAGGCAGATATGTTTTTGAGGACGTTGTCGCTCCATCTTAATTTTGGCCTTCCTGAGCTCCTTCGCCCTATCGGTCTTGAGTTCAGCAGGGACTTAAGTGCTTGATACTCAGTCATTTTCTCCACATGTCCCAGCCACCGAAGTCTTCCCAGTTTTGTAAATTTTGTGACGTTTATCTCCTTAAACAGAATTTAGAAGGAGCGAAATATCGATTGTTAGATTCCGTGTAGGTAAACAGTTATACAGTCGAAGTTAATAGAAGAGTGGTTAAAAATATTAGGTACTCCAGGATCGGCTAAACTCAAATGCATGATTTAAAGCTGATAGCGTTTTAATTAAGGAATGAATTTTCATGGGATGAAATTACCAGGATACAGTATCATAAAAGTACATCAGATGAAGTAAACTTCTTACCGTGCGGTAGCGTGCATGCCAGGTAATATTCCCCCATTTTGCGTGTTAAAATTTACCTGTGCAAAATATATTAGCAACTCCTGCAGACTAAACAGGTAACTACACGGTGCGCGGAAACGAATTCGTGTGTTATGGGGTGTAACAAATTAAGATCTATTTGTTACGATGTATATTTTTATAGACGATTAAGTATTACGTGGGACGTTGTACATGAATTTAAGTACGAAATTGTTAAAAAAATTAAATTCTAGATAGAAATTTTTATAGGGAATACGGTTACTAACGTCATCATGTTAAATAAACATTTAAAATTAGTCAAACATCAAAATGTTCTCAGGCTTTCACAGCCGTTCAGAATCTTGGGCTGATGTGACGAATAAGTGTCGATGTTAAAGTATTAGCTTTCCGGTACTGACAGCGGTTGAAAAGTAAGACGATGATAGATCCAGCAACGGAATCCGAAACGTCGGGCAGAAAAGTCAGATGTACATATGGCAGAATATCCCAGAAAACTACACACAGAAAATAGTCAAAAATTTGTTTATAAATAACTAGCTTATCCGCGCGGCTTCGCACGCGTAGATTTTTGGTAACTTTTAGTAATATATGTCATCATATATAATTTTTTTATAGAACTTTTTGAGCTCTAAGGCTTTTCTTTAGAAAGTATTAAAATATCTCTTACCGCTAAGGCAGCGTTCGCAAAATTCGCATCGCTCGACCATTTCTTCGTCGACTTTAGTTGTAAAATAGGTCACCACGAAAAGCCCTTTTATTTAAACGAGATAATATATAGCCTATGTTACTTTGAAAGTCCATTACAAATATTGGTGAAGGAATTTCTGAAATCGGATGAGTAATTTCAGAGATTACCTTCTACATCCAAGCTTTCAAACATTACTTCTTTGTATATTAGTAGAGATTAATATTAATTACAGTTAATTGCAGGGAATTGAAAAGAGACGATGGGATCTGCCGATGCATGGAACGACAAAAAGCCCACGCCACAAAAGATTCACAGTATAAAGAGTCTACGGACATCTGGTTCATGACAAAAAGACAAAAGAAAGATGTGGTCTATTTAGTCCACGACTAAATAGACCACGCCAGAAAAGATCAGCGCGATTAAAGGTCTGCGCGACAAATAGCCCACGGCAAAATCCCACCCGACAACAGACTACAGAGATCCACGTGATAAAAGATCACGATACCCAGGCTTGAGTAAATTACATAGATTAATTGTGACCTCACTGGGAATCGAACCCGGAACCCTCCCTCGGTGTGAGAAGCCAGTGTCATACCCACTAGGCTAGGAGGGCCATTTTATAGAGTGACCTAGAGCTTATGACTTGTATGAGCTGGCTTAAGTGATGACTTTATACTATGCAACGTACACCGTAAGAACATGCACACATTATAAAATTTTTGAACGTTGTACATATTCTTTCATATATTCGAATGAATTACGCTAGAGACATATATGGTTCTTCCCATGACATAGTATAGTTAGATTTCGCAGCTGCTAATGATTAAGCAATATTTTTTTTAATATATAAATGATATTCTTCCATGCACGTCTCCCATATAAATAGCTTCATCTCTGGAGGACTGTAGAAATTATTGGTATCCATTGTCTGATTTTGCCTGTACTACAATATTTATATTTCCAAAACTTATTGTATTTATTGTATTATTCTGTTTAATTTTGTGCTGTGTTATTCTTTTTTATATTCTGTTAAACAACATTTTTTTTATACCCATCTCTAGCTACCCCCCTCCGTCTACAACCTCCCCCACACATAACCCACCCACCATTTTATTTTATTACAATGCTTATTAGTTTATATTCTCATCTGTAGTTTTCGAAACTAGTAGTGTATACTTAAACTCAAAAGTGGTCTTATACAAGAATTTAATTTATGTATGAATCAACATTTTTGTTCTTTTAACTTTATTTTTTTGTGAATTCATTATTTATTTGTAATGTTTGCTTTAAAAGGTTTATATAGTGTAAGTTGTTGCTGTGTATATTGTCAAAAAAGTATTGTCACGTGTCGTGGCCGCAGGAGGAATTAATGAAAACGCTGGAATTTAATAACGGATTTATTAATTACCGATTAATTGATTAACGCTATTATTTAAAGTAAACTATTTCGTAAATTTATCCTCGTAAATAGACACTTTATAATCGCTTAAATACTTTATTCACTATTCACTAGAACATTCCATCCAATTTCCGCACGTATTATTTTGCTTCGTTTTATTTCGTCACGTAAGAACTTTCCAGAGTACTCGCTGTCGAATTACCGCTCGCTTGGCCCCCCTGGTCTTCGCAACTCGCAACTGCATTCGCTTCCGTGCCGCTGTCAAGCGCGCCCAAAAATAACAACAACGTTACTCCCGTGTGCAGTCCTATTTATATTGGCTAATGCTGATATCGAAACCGTCAGACGTTTTCAGTATTTACGAGAAATTTCTCGTAACTTTCTGACTTTTGTAGATCTTTTTTAGATTTTGCTAGGCCGTTCTGGAATCTTCAAATAACTGTCATTTGACATGAGTGCGTGTTCTTTTTAGCTTCGTTACAGTAGTATTTTACAATTTGAATTACAATGCCTAAGGTCCGGTCCACCCTTCAGAAATTGTAATGTGTATCTGAAGGCATCCCTTATCGGGCACCCTGTTCAGGGCTCACGTGCATGCACGGCAGACTATATATTTCATTGAAATTCCTTTTCTCCCTCGCAGTGGGAAATGTATTCCACACAGGGGCGGGAGCGGACGTTTGGCTAAAGAATTCCTTAATTATCGGGAAAACAGAAGAATTTCCCGGCGTATTCCGACGTTAAACCCGCCAAATGGGGGAATAAATCTTTACATACCTATGACAACACAACAAAATACTGCGAAATAAACGTAAACACTGAATGTTCTCTCGTATTTAGACCATTTAATATATGATGTGGAGAAAAAGTGCTTTTTTATTATGAGCCTAAGGCAAAACAGATAATCCTTTTGAAGCGATTGTTAAATAAATACGTTAATATTCCTAAATTAGTAGTACAGTGACTAGGGAATGCAATCCCGATCCCGCGAGATCTCGAGGCATTTTATGATATCAATCCCGAACCGAAAAATCGGACGAGATTATCGGGATTGATCAGCATTTTTTATGTTTTGTATGTTTAATTGTATACGTCTATAGAGCTTTTAGTAAGTATTTAAAACTTATGTTCATGTCACATTCAAATAATGAAAATAGCTTTGAATAATATTTGCTGTATTTTATCAACCTAACATAGTAATACAAACTACTACTAGTTAGTAGTTTTTACTCTACTACACTGACTGATTGATGCTTGGAAAAATGCCTACAAAAAATTAATGCAATGATTAATAATGAGCATTTTATTAAAATTGCTAATTTAAAAAAGCAAGGTATTGTCGTTAATTGCTATTCAGCACTATAAATCAACAAAAAAACACAAAAGTATTCGGGATCCCGATCCGTAGGCATCCCGCGGGATTGGAAATTCTAATCAAGAGGTATCCCGAAAGGGCAATCCCACTCCGGATTGCATTCGCTAATAGTGACATAGTTCGCGTTGATGCGACAAAATATATTATTTTTCTTTAGTGTGCGTACTTGACCCAATTTCGTGTCGACAAAACAATTGCACCATGTATTCGCTATGTGGGTCATTCTTAATCAGGTGAAATAATTAGATTAACAGACCATGATCTCGGACATCCTATTCCGTACTCACAGACTCTTCAGTGACCTTGTGTAATTGCCTCAGATGACGTCTATATTACGAACTCGCACAGGAAGAAGGATCTGTCGAGTTTCCACCATCGGACCGGGCAAATTTGCGTCAAGCGACCGTAGGTATTTTTGTTGTTCTACTTGCGTGCACCCGGAGCTTCTCTCCGGTGATAAAAATCATCCACACGAAAACGTAAAAATCTTTCATTCCACGAACCCTCGACATTTTCCTAAAGTAGAATGACTAACTGATACGACGCACGAATGCCTCAGTCATGCAATAAATTCATTCGCGACTAGCTCTGTCTACGATAGTAAAGGAAACATTAAAAAAAATTCTAGACAATTTGACAGGTTAAAAAAATAAATATTCATTTGCACAACTTTACTAGGGACGAAGAAAACTTAGGAAGAAATTATTATATTTCATATTATTCAGAGCATGGAAGTTTGAGAACACTTCATGCAGATAAAATATGTTGTAATAGGAAAGTTGTATACAGGGTTATTTGGAAAACATTAATAACCTTTGGACTACATTTATGACTTTATTATGAGTCAAAAATGTTCAAGAAGCCATGACCTAATATAAATAGTTATGGAGATATGCGACATCAAAGATTGCATTTTTCAATATTTATGACCTATTTTTTGCAAAACGCCGGAATATCATTACAATCACCACAAGAAGTGCTTCTTGGAAAAGTGCGCTATAACAAAATTTTCAAATCTATGAGGGGAGGGGAGTTGTTTCAGTTTCCAAAAATTTCTTAATTTATCTACATCGACTTCCCAAAAATTTCACATGTAAAAAGATCACACTTCAATTGAAAATGTGAAGTATGCAATTTTAAATGTGTAGTTTGTAGTGTGTAGTGTACTATTTGATAGTACACTACACACAGATAAAGTGTACTATTTGAAATACGTACTTCAAACAACTTTGAAGTGTGCACTTTAAAATAACTTTGAAGTGCGTGTAGTTTGTAGTGTGCACTACACTTCAAAAAGTGTGAAGTGTACACTTCGATGTAATGTAGTACTACGTTGTAGTAATTAGTACAGAGCGGACCCACCACTTACCCCAATTATTATTTTATTCTAACATCAAAAGCATGTCCGCTTTGTTCGCTTTACCTCCATATATTCATGCATCATACGTTTGTAAAATTGCTTTAAATCATTTTCAATTGTGAGCCTTAAATACTTTATGCTTTTATAAGCAACGTGAAAAATTCATATTTAATTTTCTATAAAATTGTTCCTCGCAATGTTCACGTGCAAAGTAAGATTGGAGAAAGCTAAGCTTCTCAAGTAGCTGCGCAAAAGAAAAAAGAGGTGGAATTTTGAACGAATGGTCTCTTGATAAAATCGCGAAGGAGTACGTGATTTTATCAATGTTATTTACGCTTTAAAAATCTGCCTAATCGGCGATAAATTAGCATCAAGTGCTTGAGGCGAAGTACTCAAGTGCTTGAGAGGAATTTGAATAACCTGGAACAGAAAAGCCGGATCGCTAAACAAATTACACTTTGTATAGTTTCAATTTGCGATTGTTCAATCGTGTAATGCAAAAGAACTTTTTTACATTGAGGGAATGACTTCTTCAACGAGTTTTTTTTTTATAAATTTGGTTTATCGAGAAGATAGTTATTTAATATTATTTTATGTAAATTTTAAAATAAAATAAATTTATTATATTAATCAACTAGAAAAGACATATAGAAAAATCAAATAAATGGAAAAATATTTTAACTGCTATCGGGATTCGAACCAACGGATTTCCACTCTATCCGGGAATGGCGCGTCGCTTAAAAAAATTGTATTATATGTGTTTTAATCAATTAATAAAAACTAAACCATAAAAATCAAGTTTTTATTATACTTCCTTTCTCATTGAATCATGTTACTATAAAGTAAAAAAAAAATTGGCCAAAAATTGGCCTACTGCAAACGTCGGAGTCATTATTACTCATTTGTTTGATTCCAATTTCGAAAAATCCAAATTTATACTATATTTATTAAATTTTTTTTAACGAAAATTTGTTAGATTATTTTTATCGTCGCCACGAGTCTGCCTGCAAAGTTTCAGCTCGATTGGATCACGGGAAAAGGGTTAAAAATCAATCCAAAGTTTTTCCGGCAGATAAACCGCAGAAGCTTCGAGTTAAAATAAAGGGAGTAGAAAAGAGCTACATATAAGGTCGTTAATGTACTAGGTTGCCGTGGCAAAATAGGATAACACGCCATTCCCAGATAGAGTGGTCCGTTGGTTCGAATAGCAGCTAAAATAAATTTTCGTTAATATGACTTTTCTGTATGTTTTTTTCTAATTAATTAATGAATTTGTTTGAAAATTCACTGAATTTTGGAATGAGATGGAACGTCGTAGAATTCTCTAGAGCGATAACGCGGTCAAAGATGAGTGACCCTGGATTGCGTGCGTAATAGTTTAACATTTAACATTTAGTAGGTATATAAAATAATTAAATGAATATTGTAAACTGGTTTGTACTTATTTTGTTTTAAGAGTTGTGTATTCTTTACGTGATATGATCGTGGGTGAAGAAGAATGTGCGTGTCATGAAGTGAGCCACAAAAATAAAGGTAAAATTTTCTTTAGGGGGTGAAATACCATTCACGTTATGCAGGCAAAAACTTGATCCCTTTAATATTCTGAGCCCCTCATATGTTAATACTACTCTACTGGGGAACAGGGGTGGATCATCACGCTCCCTTCACCCCATTCAGGCTGCGCGGGGAAGATAAAGGTATCACGGCTAGACTAGGAAACGCGGGCCTCCTACTCGTGGAATAGATTAGGCTGACAGGTAGAGAAGCGGTTACTCAAAAATCGACGAAAGTGTTAAATATATTTTTCTATTTTATTACCACGCTAATATTAGCTTCACCTGTTTGTCTGGACGGATTCTTAAAATCGATATTTCACCCGCTCCCCAAATGTACATATAATCGAGCTGAAAATTTGCACACAAATGTATTCTCTTTGACGATACTTTAATCAATTATCAGCGTTTCTTCCAAAATATCGATCGAATTTGGAAATGTAGTATACATTTAAAATGTCTTAAAAATTAAAAATAGTTTCATATGGGTATATATTTGTTTATGGATGAATTAAAAATTATGTGTTTTATTTATTATTTCGTGCGAGTAAGAACTCGATAATGTATAATTAAAAAAAATTGAAAAGTATTTGAAAACAGAAATATTTGGAAACATTTTTTGTTTTGTGGTTAGTTTTCTGGGATATTCTGCCGTGTATACGTGACCTCTCTGGCCAAGGTTTCAGATCCCATTGCAGGGTCCATCGTCAGGGCTGATGTGGTGGGTGTGTGTTGAAGTGAGGTTAAGTATTGCTTTGCAATACCGTACCGAAGTTAGGGTGTGTCCAAGTTTGTGTTAGGTTAAGTACTAGATTGCAGTACCGTGTTGAAAGCAGGGTGTGTGTGTCTTGTTGTAGTGTGTTGTGTATCTACTAACGGATGCTGGACTGTGCGGATCGTCGATTTGATTTATCCTGCAGCGCTGGATACCACGAGGTTCTTAACTTAAGGCCGTCACCCATATTAATGTTTATCGGGTGCTTGTATATTTCAATTGCTTCTTTGACCAGGCGCGTGTGGTGACTTTTGGGCTTTCCTAAGATTTTCGGCTCAAATGAAAAATGGTGGCCCGTATCTATAAGGTGCTCATCCAATGCAGATTTTTCCGGATGACCGATTTTGCGTGCTCTTTTATGCTCATCAACCCTCTTTGAAATCGTGCGTGCTGTTTGTCCCACATACACATCACATCAGCCCTGATGATGGACTCTGCAATGGGATCCGAAATGTCGGCCAGAGAGGTCACATATATACGGCAGAATATCCCAGAAAACTACACAGAGAAGATTCTGAACGGCCGTGAAAACCTAGGGACATTTTTTGTTTTGTTCTAGATAAATAAAAGTGACTGGTATAAATTGAAAATTTTCAGTGAAAACGCCCTCTTTCGAAACATTATTTCATCGTGGCTGCATATAATTTTGTATTTTCGTATATTCTTTGATCAGGCTGTTTATTCAAAGAATTCTCCTTTTGTCACCTGAATTATAGATTCATTTCGTGTTTTCAATCCTCATCTCGGACGATTTAAAAATCGGTCGTTTTGAATTCTAGCTGGTCAAACCGGGAAGAGTTTGTTAGTCGCGGAGATTGAACATTTTCTTCTTTCCCGGGGTTGGAAAAGATAATCAAATTTACTTGTTTATCAATTAATGCATTATTAATTAATTAATCAAAGTTTTATATATAAAATAAATTAGTGGACTCGTATTCCTTCCGTAGTGATTTTTCACGCTGGGTAAACTAAAAAGTAGAAATAATATTAAACGAATAATAGAGTTTTTTAAACCATGCTTATATTTTAATTACTAAAATGTAAAAAAAAATATTTTTCGGTCAAAATATTTTTACCTCACTCCAAATAAAAGCACGGGAGCTTATCCTCCACCACCAACAGAAATCTGTTATCTATATCAATATTGTGAGGCAAACATTTTTGGCCGATAATTATTTTTTTTACTTTTTAGTACATTTAAATATAAGCATGGTTTAAAAAAAAATTAATTAGCGGTCGTGTGTAAATTAATTTATAGTTAAACAATTACATAAAACAATTTGACATCCTCATTATCAAGTCGGTTGCAGTATCGTGATTACCTCCAGCCTTCTTGACTATTCTCTTCTATTTTTTCCGGCATCCTGCAGATATTAACAACTTAGGTCTTCCTCTTCGACCCCTAACGTTGCCCACATAACAGGTTATCTTCTCTTCCAGCGAGATGTCCAAAAAGCTCGAGAATTCGTCTCAGACAAGCGGTTGAGGGTCTCTCTTTGATTTTCACCTCCTGTCCACGGTATGCCTATTAACGTTGGTGGAGGTTTTTATTTTATTAGGAAAATTAATAAATAGATGTACAAGTGTTTATATTCGATTAATCAAATTCTTATAGACAAATAGCGGGTGTCACACAGCTCGTTGTCTAAACTTTAGAATCAGATAAATCTGTTGATTTTTACCGAAAATTGCAGTTGTCATTTTTTAGTTCACGGGCGATGGCCAGTTTTGTTATTAATTTGATTTTATCAAAACTCCAACCACAAAGTTAAATTATTTAAATTTGAGTACATAATATAGAGTTAAATGTTACGCAATAACTAACTAACTAACTCACCATCACGCCGTTTCCCCGCAGGGGTAGGCAGAGAGGATTGAACGCCACACTCTTCTATCCTCACACACCACTTTTGCTTAGGGTCATTCATCTTCTCATACAAGTTCTACGGTTGTTGCGGCTTTTAACGGGGCCATTCTCAAACACTTTTTGTATCTGATCGTGCCAGGTCTTTTGCGGATGCCCTCTATTCCTGTTGGCTTCAAGACTCGCCTCATATATTTTCTTAACCATCCTTTCCTCGTTCACACGTTCCACATGACCAAACCATCTCAGCACTCCTTTCTATATTCTATCTACCACACTGCAGCCAGAATTGAATTCACGTCTAATTTATCATTCCTTATTCTATTGACCAAAGATTTTCCACACAAGCGTCTTAGTGACCGCATTTAATTAACTGTAATTCCCAGATTACACTCATTAGGGAATGAACATGCAGAGGCGGCTGACATTTTTGCTGATAGTATAACTGTTTATAGGACAAAGCTGATACAATTGTTTACATCTCAACGAAATGGAAATGGACAATAAATTTTTCTATTTTACTTTTAACAATTATTATTTGTACCTTTAACTTTATTATTATTTTATCTTATGTATTTATGTTTTTCTGTATTATTATTATTATTATTATTACCTATTAACTATTATTATTGTAACTTTTAACGGTATTATTATTTTAACTGTCTTATGTTATTTAAAAAAAAATTATTCTGTATATTTGTAACAGCCCATAAGGGCGTTAAATAAATAAATAAATAAATAAATAAATTTCTACCGCATTCAGTCTATTTTCATTCCTCTTTTGCCAATTCCAGGCTTCTCTCATGCAATAGCTATCTACCTATTTAACATAAAGCCTTAAGTCAAGCCTAAGAAAACAATTCAAATGCATGTGAGAAAGGGAAACTGCATTACGTAAGCTTGTGAATAGAAAAAAACTTATTTACGGTACTTAGGTCGCTTTTAAGGGAATGCGACCAAAAAATGAGCTTGAAAACCAAAAAATTGGATTGATAAATGTGATCTTTCTCGGTTCAGCAGTTGTTCTTTCAACATTTTTCTTTATTCTTTTCTTCTTTGATTCTTTTAGTGATCAACCCCTTCCCGCTGCAGCTGAAACAAAAGGGCCCAAACATTTGTCCCTGTAAACAGCCTTTGTGCTGCGGGGTCGCCCAGAGCGAACCTCATTAAAATGTAACGCTCTGTCTTCGCCGCTCGCGTCAAATCTAGGAAATTTGTTGCTTTTTCAAACTTGTCGTATCATCTTTGTGACATTTTTTTTGATAAATTTTTTCTCTCGTTTGAACAGTATTCTTCATTTCTAAAAGATAACTCCTGCATTCCATTTTACGCAAATAATATTTGGACCCAAATTACTTAATGCATGCTTGACGAATTAAAAAAATCCGGGCTAACCACAATTTACAACCCTAACATAAAATACAAAATAAAACAGTGGATCCGAAACAAGGGGAGAGATAAAATAGGCACACTTACACAAATACACTAACACAATATAACCTCATATATATGATATATTTTCTAATATGTTACTATAAACACTTTATTATCTATTCAATATGTTTTGAATTTACACAATATTGTAAACCATGCCTGTCTTAACACAGATATTTCTAGTGAGACAGGCACAGTCCAAACAAAATTTTATACTTAAAATTAAACAGAAATAAATAAATAAATAGACAACTAACACTTCGCTCAGGATCAACATCCAGTACAAGTAGGTTATTCGAAATAAATCGCGTCCACAAAATTAACTTCGGTGACCGTGCTTTCAAGGTGGCTAGACCAAAGTTATGGAATAAACTACAATTAAAAAAACAGAGACAAGCAGACGGTTTATTACTAGCAGTTCAAAGAACAAATAAGAATGCTCCTGTTTTGACAATAATACTTAATAAATAACCAATTGTTCCTGGCCCTCTTAACTATATACAGCTATGGCCTAACTAACTCTATATATTTACTGTCGATTCCATTTTTTGCATGTCCTTCAGTGTATAAATAATAGTAAACAATATTTCTGAGTTCGTTAAAATTTCTAAGAATATAATTTTTGGATTTTTTCCCAGAGGCAGATGCATGGTTATTAAAGGGCCAGGAAAAATTGTTTATTTATAATTAATTATCTAAATTAACAATGATCCCTCCGAGGACAAAATCCACCACACAATTGTATTGTAACTTGTCTAAAAAGAAGTAAAAAATTTGAATAATTTTCAGGCGTATTCTACTGTATATGTTTAGTAATTTAGATGAATGTCATATATATAATACATGAAAATAATATTGCACCTTACTCTAGTCCAAGACTGTAAAAATATATATAAAATATACCGGTGACATCTACATACTGTTTTATAAACTGATAAATTTTAATCGTAGATGGCGACAGGATAGTTGTATTGAATAAAGTGAGCGAGGTACCATTTATACCTACAATTTTCCAAATTTAATAGATGTGTGGGAAAGTCATGATCACTTAAGCCAGCCTTAAGATTGGTCGTAAGCCCTGTGAATGCCCAATAAAGACTTCCATACATGTTTTTCCACATAAATAGCTTCGTCTCATTGATACATCAATTTTCGTAAATTAAATCAAATGGTACACAAAGTTTGAGAAGTCCCGATACAACTTTTGTAATAACCTATGCTGCACTAGAATTGCATCTTGCATCTCGCTTGGTCACCTGAATTTATTGGGTTGTTTCGACGAAGGTCTCTGTTTGTCGGTTAGACAAAGAATTCCGTTTCCATTTTGTCACTCACCTTTGTGACTCATCGTTGCCTTAATTGTACGAATTTGAGGTTTGACAACTCAGCACGAAACACCTGCGCAGTGTCTAGAGCAAAGATTTATTTGCATGCTCAAACAGCCGAAAAATAAACCAACAACTCAGCAGAAAGAAAAACTAAAAAATATATAAACATGAAAAATGTATCAAGGTTTTAAATAGTAATGTTGCTTTTGGACTTTCTCTACTGCATTATTTAAAAATGTATTTTTATTTACGTTCACGTTCTGTCTTTATTCTTTCTTCTCTACCATCATTCTTTTTGAGAGCATAAAATATTCATTTTATACAGTTCCATCGCTAAATCGTATCAGAGCAACTTTACAAAGCGTCTTAGATAATCTGGTTTAACGCCTTGTTACGTCGTAATGTCTTTTCAATATTTTTTTTTATCTGAAAAAAATATTTTTAAGGGATCGTGGTTGTCGGAGGCAAATGAAACACTGCATAAATCACTGGACATGAATTAAACTAGAGATTATTAACTTAGAGATCTATTATTGAAACATTTATTTAAACAGAAGTTAACAAAGTGGTTACTAAATGTAGGTAGACTACAAAACGAAAGAAATGTGTCAAATGTGACAGATTAGATTCTATTGTGAATCGTTTTTGTGTCTATTATAATTCAAATACCTTCTCTAATATGATTTGATTTTTTTTTCGCTATGTGATATGAATTATATGTAATATGTTTTGATTTTATCTCTATCTGAAGTGAATTTGTTAAGTGCACTTTATAATTATTACACACTTATTACACACTAATTATTAACTAAATTTCAAAAACAGTACAGGTAGTTGCTTTAGAACAGACTAGTCTAGTTTGGCAACAACCTTTACATTTTCTATGTAATAAATAATACAGAATAAATAAAAAACAAAATAAAAATGGGACACTATATGGAACAATGGAACACTATATATTCATCTGTTGAATATTCGCATGTCTGTGGTCGTACTTATTTCCGAATTCTGTTAGGTTCTCTTATTTCAAACATATTTTAAAAGGTGTATTGAAATATTACTAGTATTTGTCAAATTGGACTTAATTAATAGACTTGTATTTGTTTTGATTGTTGGTTGAGTGAGATAACTAACTGTTATGTAAAATTTTTATTACATTATGACTTGCTAAGCTTGAGCTATTGCTTTTTACTCTACATTATTACTCTTATTACTCCATTTCTTCCAACTCGTAACGTCTACTTGCTTCTTTGTCGAAAAAACTTTGGATCGATTTTTAACCCTTTTCCCGCGAACCAATCAAGATGAAACTTTGCATGCAGACTTATGGCGACGATAAAAATGATATAATCAATTAATAATTATAGTATAATTTTGGATTTTTCGAAATTTTTTATTACTCCCTTTCGTAGCATCGCCCGACTCAAGCCCAACGCGTGGGGTAAGCGCCAAACCTGTTTCAACTAGTAAATGAGAAAGGGAGTATAACTTGGTTTTTATGGGTTAGTTTTTTTTGTTTTTTCAATTTCTTTTATATTATGTTTTCCTTATGCTTCTGCTTGTTACATACTTGCATTTTACTTTATATCATATTTATCTTTATATATTTGTATCTGTACTATAAGTATTTTCTTACCACTTTGTCATTATTATTTTTATATTTTATTAATATTTTTCTTAAAACTATCTATTATATAAATGTACACTTAACCTATTTGTTTTAAAAAGCCCTGTAGGGCGTTGAGTTAATAAATAAATCAATTTTAAACTGGCTCTCGATTCGTTCTTCTATGTAATTTCTCGCGTATTTTAGTGAATGGTCATTTCTTGAACGTTTTCGAATAATCCCGTTCCGCTTTCGAATAACTTCCGAGTTCTTTTTACTCCCTTTATATTAACTCGTGGCGTCTGCTTGCCTGCTTGCCGGCTTGCCGTCAAGCAAGCAAGCAGACGCCGTGATCCAATCGAACTGAAACTTGGCAAGTAGACTCGTGGCGACGATCAAGAAGATCTATCAAATTTTAGTTGAAAAAATTAAATTATTATAGTATAATTTCGGATTTTTAGAAATTTTATTGGTTTTTTCAAATTGGAATCATTAGAAAAGTTTGATTAGCAAGGCGGCCCGATAACGTCGCGGAATATTTTCTAAATTTGAATTACTCCGTCGGTAAACATAATAGGTACATCCACTACGAATTTCGAAAATCTTAATTGACTGACAAATGTTTTTAGAATTTAATCTTCAAAGCATGAAGTGTCTTATCAAAGCTCAAAACATCTGACATTATAGAAATATATTAAATTACTCTAAGTTAAGTGTTATGTTACATGTTTTAATTCGTCTTTAATTGTTGTTACATTTTACAAAGAAAGGAAGTATAATATAAGTATAATATAATATAAAAATTTATGGGTTACTTTTTAACATCTGTTAGATTGTTCGACAGATTTCGATTTTCCTATTATTTTACACTCTTGTGACAATATATTAATTCGATAAGTTTATTTAAATTTTAAATAGTTATGTGATTTTTAACGTTAATAAAACAAAATGGATGATATTTGGACGACTAGATCACTCCGGATTAGTGATACAGTTAAATGGTTGCGGTGTCGAAAAGGTGGAAAGGTTTAGATACCTCGGCAGTATTCTCACGGAGACTCTTGACCCAGATGTGGAGGTTGAGTGCAGAACTGAAGCAGCAAGAAATGCATCTAGTAAACTGAAATCCCTCTTCTGCAGTGACAATATCAATTTAAAACTAAGGCAGAGAATGTTAAAATGTGTGTGTGGTCGGTCTTGCTGTATGGATGGATGTGAGACATAAATTTTGAAAGTAAATACCATGAGCAGGTTAGAGGCATATTTAACTGTGAATGGTTACGGATATTTTATACGAACCGAATGTTTTTCCGAGAAACGATTCTCGACGTTTCGTTGAATTCGTATTCAACGTCATCAGGAGGACGACCTGTACCCGCGGAAGTATACCGTAACCATTTACAGTTAAATATGTCTAACGATCGTAATACCAACCTTAACTCTTTAACAGGTTAGAGCTTTTGAAATGCGGCTTCAGCGGAGAATGCTCAAAGTCCCATGGACCGACATGATCACCAAAATTCTCAGGCGGGCTAGAGCAGATGGAGAACTGTTCTCATTAGTAAAAATCGGGAAAATTTCTTATCCGGATTACATCCTGCGAGGGAATAAATATCACTTCTTCTTCTTTTTCTTATAGTAGATCTGTTGAACTGTGCTACAGAAAACTACGCCTCCTAGGATGACGAGGTCCAGCTGTCCCTCCATCTTTTCGGTGGTCTTCCCAGCAGGCGTCGTCCAGAGGGGATTTCATCATCGCTGCTGGATGCACGAGTCTGTCACTGTCCTTTCTGGCTACGTGATCCCGCCAGAATCTCCTTCTGGATCTACTCCATCGTGCTATATCCTCTATTTTGCAAGTTTTCCTTATGTCTTCATTTCGGACACGGTCACGAAGAGTTTTATTTTACAAATTTCCTCAAGTCTGCATTTCGGACTACGTATAGTTTTTCCAGTAATGGATCTCAGCACCTACATTTCAGATGTTCTGAGGAGTCCTTTGGTGCCGACAGTGTCAGCCCGCGTCTCTACAGCATATGTCATAATAGGTCGCACGCATGTCTTGCATGACCTTACTTTTAATATGCATATTTTTGTTTTATCAGACCAAAGTCGGATGTCGGATGTCTTGGCTGTGAAACATACGAGAGTGGACCGGTGTAAGAAGCGTGGAGGAACTATTCCGGGCAACGCAGGACAGAGATACCTTTATTAGAGTGATCGCCAGGGGGACCTGATAGGGCATACAAAGAAAAAGCGACTTTTGGCCTATTCACGCCCACTATTATTTGTGTTTGCCTTCTGTCTGGCAAACGTTCGATACCATCATTCTTTATGGGAAAATAAAAGGCTTGTTTATTCGCATTTCGGACAGTTCCATCGCTAAAAAACTCATTGTATCGAAGCAACGTGAAATCTGTCATTTAAATATTTAACGGTTAGTATTCCGTTGCCTTTGACAGCTATTAACAGTTTCCACCCGTTTGCGAGCCCGTCGAAAAAAAATCCGTTCGTTTTCATAAATGACGCGCGCTCCATACGGCGACGAGTCAAAAACGGGCGTTTCACGGTTAAGCGCTTGTTCAGACACAGCGGGAACCGTTCAGTTTCAGAATCGCGTTTCAAAAGACGCGATTTGTGTCATCTGTTCACACAGCCGCGGTTAATAAGCGATTTGTGCGCGCGAAAATAAACGTCAGTTTGACAGTTCTGGTGCCGTTCTCCATCTTTGAATATCAGAGATACATTCGCTCATTACTTTGTTAACGACGGCCGTGTTCCATGGCAAGACACATAAATATCATTCTGTCAGTTCATTTTTGGTGAATAAATACTTACTTCTCTAAAATACTCTTTTTTTCCACCATTTCCAAATATCTCCACCAACTCCTGCCAAGCTTGGTTCTTGGCATATTTGAGTAACCTCACACTGAAGAGTTCTTTTCTCCCATATTACAGATCTTTTCTCCACTTCATCAATAAAAAATTCAGTGTCAAAGCGATCCATAACCATAGAAAAGAGAATATAATCCACGCGTGCTCCTGTTGTGACATGGAACCGCGCGGTGCCCGCAACGCGACTGAACGCTCTCGTAAGGCTCCGTAGTAATAGGATCGTGCGGGCACCGCAGCGGCTGACTAACCGCTCGGTTGTGTCTGAACGATCACATACAAACCTAGGTAAATGAGACCCGCACGGATCTCATGCGATTCTGAAACGGCACGGTTCCCGCTGTGTCTGAACAAGCGCTAAGCGGCGTTGGGCTGATTGAAATTCTCGCGAATAATATCCAGCCCAATATTCACCTCGCGTTATTTCGTCGGAAAATCAATTATTGGCGAATATCAGCCGAGATCGCGACGCGTCGAGTAGAAAATGTACAATACACGCCGAGAATATCGCGGAAAACTCAATTTTACATTTTGATGACATTTTTAAAAATTGTTGTGATAGACTCCGCCCGTGCACTGATGTTAATTCCGCAAAAGAGATTCTGAAATTTATTCGCTAGCGAGAAAGTTTGAATATTTTAAAAGTAAGTAGTCAAAATATATTTTAAAAATGTGTTGCATGTCTTAAATAAATATGTTTTTTCCCGCATATTACAACAGGCTTTGAGGCCCTATAAGGTCAATTACTAGAATGAAACATACGACGAAAAACCCAAATAGAAAATCTCTTAGATGATCGGAGGATACAATCGAATCTAATCCCTTGTATAAGAAAAAAAACAGTAAGTAAAAACATTTTTATAAGTAATCATAAAAACATTTATTTTTTTATTTTTCAAGAATGATTATTGTAATGTTCTTTCTATCTTGTCGTGACTTCGGGATTTTCCAATAAAAGAGGTTGTCGGTAACTCTTGGTTTATTGGTGGCAACAATAGGTTATACAGCGGTTACAATGAACAATAGCGCTCTGTCTCGATATAATGGTAGAAAAAAGCCTAGAGACGACATACGCGCGACCTTATAAAGCATTTGCTCTCTTTTTCATGCTCCGTCTCTTTCGTGCTTCGCGACATACGTCCCTCAGATCTATTACAATTATTAAAAACACATTTCTAAAAACACAAAAAAAATGAAATTGTATTTGTTGAAAAAATAAAATGGTAAGTAAAAAACTCATTTCAAAAAACAATAAGAGAGATAATAAAAGTAAAATCAAAACAAATAAACCATACAAAAATTGATGGAACAATACTAATTCAGAGAAAAAAAGTATACTTAATTATACACAGAATTTAGCGTACTCCAAGTCTATATATTTATTTAATTAATAATAATAATATTAAATTTGTTTTTTGTTTGATTAACATTTCAGATATTACTTATAAGCATTATTGCCGGGGATTTTGACTGAAAAGCAAAACACTATACTTAGTTCCTTACCTACTAAACTAGTACTTTGCTGCATTATAGCAGTTCACTGGATTACGGGGTATTTTTTCGCTTCAAATTTTTTCTAACGCAGTTTTGTGACATATTTTACGCGATAAGCCTCAAATATATTCACGGGGTTTGATAAATCAACCCACTAAAGTGAAAATCCTATAATTTTGTATACTCAAGTGGTAAACATATCTTCACACAAATATACCGAGGGTTTGCAACTCAGCCCTGAGGGATGAAGTGGTGCACCGGTTTTCATCCCCCAAATAAAAATAAACGTTAAACTTCGTCTTCCTCCAGATTGATCGGTTTTGGTTTGGTACGGAATCAAAGAATTTTCATAGAGTTGTTATATTTTCAGACTTTAAAACAGCTATTGATTCCAACCGTGTGGGTATAAATGTTTGGCTAAATAATGATATTATCTGTTCAATCAGAGTTTTTTATTTAAATTTTCCAAAACAACAAATACATGTCTGCTAAAGCAGGGAATAGGCACGGTGACAGAATTAAAGAATTGAAGAATAAGGATTTTAGACAAGAAAATACTTTGAAAGGATTCTAAAAAATGATCCAGTTTTAATATACACATTGAGATTAATAAGATTTTCAATAAACTAAAAGTATAAAATTGTGCAATCCGCCATTTTAACTGAAACACCGGTCAGAGCGAATGACGTCACGCCTCAGACCCATCAACGTGTCTTTGAACCGTTGCCATAGACACAATACAATGTTTACCGAGGCTTGACGTCACGTAGACGAAATGACAGCTGCGGGCGTTTTTGCGCGAAATTAAAAATATGTAGATTAAAATGCAATTATTTGCGTAAAAACTTAGTTTATTACTGATTATAGTAGACGTGTACCAACAATATAGAATGTTATTTCAAAACCTGTCATCATGCCTATTGAATATGTTGAGGAATAAGCTAAAGATTCCACTCTTTCGGGTATTTCCTCATAGTTTTCAACTCCCCAGTGAATGATAGGCTGAATAGTAATAAAAAATGTATCTGGAGGTATCTGGATCTCACTATGGAATGATGCTAGTGGACACAAGGGAAAGCGATTAATATTAATCCATACAAATATTCCTTGCAAAAATTAGTTTAATAATTACTATTACTTGATTTTAATTGGCAATAAGATTGATTCACAAATGTTATACAAATAATAAATATTCTTTAACATTATACTACTGGAAGAGCACTGTCTGCTATAATACAGTAAATTACTAGTGTAGCAGGCAGGGCGTCAAATCAAATTAGTGTTTACTTGCTGTCAAGACACACAGCAACAATGAAAAAAGCTTAATTTAATTTTGTAAACACTGTAAACATTTGTAATATTGAACATTGAATAAACATTGAAATTGAAAAAAATAAAATAAAATCGTTTTCCAAAAACAATCTCGGTTATCTCCAGAATAAGAATAGGCATGATGACAGATTTTGAAATAACATTCTATATTGTAGGTACACGTCTACTATTACCGAAAATAATATTATTTCAGTAATAAACTAAGTTTTTACGCAGATAATTGCTTTTTCATCTACATATTTTTAATTTCGCGCAAAAACGTCCGCAGCTGTCATTTCGTCTACGTGACGTCAGGCCTCAGTAAATATTGCATTGTGTCTATGGTTCAAAGAGACGGTGATGGATAATGAGGAGCGACGTCATTCGTTCTAACCGGTGTTTCAGTCTAAACGGCGGATTGCACAATTTTATACTTTTATTTTATTGAAAATCTTATTAATCTCAATGTGTTTCTTGAAACTAGATAATTTTTTAGAATCCTTTCAAAATATTTTCTTCTCTAAAATCACTTATTCTTTAATTATTTAATACTGTCATCATGCCTCTTGAAGGCATCCCTACAAAAAAGGTCTTTATACTAACTACATCAGGTTACGAAGTAATTTTATAGTTTTAACATGGTCTACGTAAAAGTGTGCACCGTGTGCGGTATTTTATTTTTAATGATTTCAATTCAGTTTTTATGAAATTCGAACTCAAATATCTTACGACTTAATATCTTACGGCTTACGACGTAAAAGGATCTATATTCATCTGTTAGTAACAAATATGACGGAGCCGACAGTTCGACGATATCATTGAGATTGCCTAACATGCACAACAAAAAAATTGTAAAATTAATGTCCGTAATTGGCAAGTGAATAAATAAAAAAAAAAAAAAAAAATGAAATTCCGGTTATTTATTTCACTAAGTGGTTATTTCACTAAGACCTAAGACCTTTTTACTCCTTTTCTTTTAACTCGTAGCGTCTGCTTGTCTGCCGAAAAAACTTTGAGTCGATTTTTTACCCTTTTCCCGCGATCCAATCGAGCTGAAACTTTGCAGACAGACTCGTGGCAACAGTATAAATGATTTAAAAATTTTCGTTTAAAAAATTTAATTACAGTATAATTTTGGATTTTTCGAAATTTTAAAGGTTTTTTTCAAATTGAAAACCATACAAATGAGAAAAGAGCCCGACGCGTGGAGAAGGCGCGAAACCTGTTTCAACTAGTCTGACTCGAGCCATGGGTCCGATCAGACGGTTTCGCCGACGCCGTGCCCCCCTATACCAATTATTACGTTTTCAATATTCTATAGCTTTTAAGGATAATAATATACATGGAATAGATTTTCCACATGAACTTATAGCAAGAGGAATATGTTGATAGAATATACAATCGGAAAAATACAAATGAGAAAGGGAGTATAATAAAAACTTGTTTTCATGTGTTAGTTTTTTATAGGAACGCCTTCAATTGATCATTGCCTGGTGACTGCCTATTTGTTCAAGCTGAACATAGTTGACAGGCCGATGTGTGAGTGTGATTCGAAACGGGAAATCCTCGATCATGATTTTTTGTAAGCCTATCTTGGAGGCCCAATTCCTTTTGCAGTGAGCTGGTCAAAGATATGTTTCAATTCCGGGCATATCTATTTACCAATATTTGTGTACCAAAATGAAATAAATATATCATATTCCTTTTAAGTAACACTTCAATTATAATTTGTTAAATGGTACAAATCGTTCATTGAGTGCGGATTGCCTTATTGTAAGAAGAAGAAGAAGATTAAAATAAAACTAATGTCCCATATTAAAATAGGTACTTTAAATAATGAAATATGAACAATAATATAAATTAAATTGGCGTGAATATCAATATACATTTAAATTGATTTTAAGCGTAGGTTTTAAATATACTATTAATTGATTTCCTGTCATTATTGGGTTAATTTTAGTATTGTATATTAAGGGAGGCAATTGTACGCTTTCCGCTAAAGTTTGTCAATTTTTAAATGCGACATACTGCCTTGGGCGAATCGATTGTGACAGGGGAAATTTGATGTATAATTTACACAAACGTTTCGAGGAAAAACACATCATTTAGTAAACCTTTAAAAGAATTACGGATGGCTATCAATGTATCGATTGTATACAATCTAAATGTTTTCCTGTGTCACATTTCCGGACATGGTGCAAACTGGTATACCTCTTTCCATTTAAGAAAGACAATCGAATAAGAATATATAAGCAATTTGTTTCGTAGTGTTGGTGTTTGTATGTATAAACACCAACACAACGAAACAATTTGCGTCGTACGCACGGATTACGCATACCAATTCGGTTGTCTTTCTTAAATAGAAAGAGGTCTACATTCCTGAATTTATCTCCAGATTTTCTTTAAGTAATCTTAATTTTACGACGTGATTGAAGTTCTTCGTAATCGGATAGGTCAATAAATGAGTGAAGGTAGAAGAATCACATAGTAATAGGTAGAATTCAATCAGTAAAGTATTAAACTAGCTCTGTTACATCCTGTATATAAGTAAGGTACACAATTTTGGATTATATATTTAAATACTCGATGTAGTGGAGTGTGTGCTGTTGACGCAATCGGGTGCCGAGCTCCACAGTAGTAAAAAAAACCTTAAATCTCGGTGAGCGGCTGTACTAAAAAAATATCAGGATTGTTATTTTAGGGATTTTTACCCCAACAATCAAAAATAGACAGGACGTACTTATTTATATGCATGTAATTACTTAACTAATTTACATTTATGACTTCCTCAAATTTGGATGAGACCTTTGTAAAGCTGTAAATTTACATAGTCTAATTAGTATGATATGTTGATTGAGGGGAATGTGGAGGGTAAAAGGGATGCATAATTTATTATCAATAAAAAACCAAGACAGGAAGCAGAAAATTGCATCTTATGTCTACATGTAGGTATACAATAGGCATGATGATAGTATTAAAGAATTGAAAAATAAGTGATTTTAGAGAAGAAAATATTTTGAAAGGATTCTAAAAAATGATCCAGTTTTAATAAACACATTGAGATTAATAAGATTTTCAATAAAATAAAAGTATAAAATTGTGCAATCCACCATTTTACTTGAAACACCGGTTAGAGCGAATGACGTCACGCCTAGGTACCCATCACCGTGTCTTTGAACTGTTGCCATAGACACAATGCAATGTTTACTTAGGTTTGACGTCACGTAGACGAAATGAAGCTGCGGGCGTTTTAATGTTAATAAGGGCAGAAATAATGTTATTTTCGGTAATAGTAGATGGGTACCTTCATTATAGAAGATTATTTCAAAATCTGTCATCATGTTTATTTTCAAAACTTAATGGTTATGCAGTAATGGCATATAATCTATTTAAATTAAAAGGTACATCAATATTTTGTTACACATTCATGAATGACCTCCACAATCTATGGGTGTTATCAAAAAGTAACTGTTTATTTGGTATTCAAGCGATATTTATATCATCACGCAAACCAGCCATTGCTATCTAGAGTTTTAACTAAAATATAAGTTTTTGATGAATATTAAGAAAGGTGACTACTAAAATTATTTAAAATTCCTTTTCAGAATCAACGCCCCTTCTTTTTACTCCCATTGTTTCTACAAACTACAAGCAGAACTCGCAAAAAATTTAATGCACTCACAATAAAGTATAATTTAGATTTATTTCAAAATTGCGACGTTTGCTTTCCGATCAATTTTTAAAATAAAATATATCTTATTATTTTCCATTATATCAATTATATATAGTTTTATCAATATACTTACATTGTGTATATTAGTAAATATAAAGGTTATATGACCTATTTTAAGAATAATAATTAAAAAAAAAACTATACCATATATGTGCACACCACGCAAATACGATATTTTTTCATTAAAAACTTATATTTTCATTGAAAACTTATATTTGGCTTTTATGTTCCCCATTCTTTGTATTTACTTAATTATTTTTGCTGTTTCCCGAATAAATATAAATAAAAAGTTTATAGAAATCAGTTTGATTCACACAAATCTACTACTACAGTTCAAATATTCTCGTCAAATCATAGAAATTCGACAGATGTCTTGACATTTATCTATCTTTGAGTGTTGGGATAAGAATCATCCAATAAAAATCTAGCAATTTACAAAACGGGTCCTAAAAACATTAAGAATAAATTTGTAAGAATTAAATATTTTGCCATCAATTTTGTTTGATGTACGTTTGTTACGCGGGTCTATTCTCGCGGGGCCTGTGACCAGAGCTCCTAGCTTCACGGTAATAATTGCGACATTTCTTTGGGGAATTTCGCCTTTTAAATGAAAGCATACCGTGAATAATATAACGAGGAGAATGTTTATCCCGTCTGCCCCGCGGGACCCGGCGCAAGTTGGGGGACTGTATTATATTTATTACCCTAGTTTATCTTGGACCTCAGAAGTGGGAAGAAATGAGAATTGCGTGTTTTGTTCCTCGTTAATTCTGGTGTGTACCGTAAACACACTGGTGTGTAACTAAATTTGTGTTAAAGCCCGGTCGCCGAAGAGAAAGATTTTCGTACATTGACCCTACGTTACGTATCCTAGTCGCACGTGTAGAATTATGTTGCTGTCACGCTCGCTCGCTGTGGAATGGAATTTTAGGAAATTTTTACGAAATTAGAATTTCTTTGGAAAATTTTAGGAAACTGGACATTTAACGGAAATTTTTACGAAATTAGGAATTTTAAGAAAATTTTTACGAATTTTTTAAAAATTCGGAAATTTTAAGCAAATATTTAGGAAATTATTGGAAAATTTTATGATATTTTAAGATAGTTGAAAATTTTCAGGTAACTGAAATATTTAGTTAATTTTTAGGAAATTGGAAACTTTTAGGAATAAGGAAATTATAAGGAAGATTTTAGGAAATTTTTGGGAAATTTTAGGAAATTGGAAATTTTAAGGTAATTTTTTGGAAATTTTAAGGTATTTTTTGGAAATTTTGAGAAAATTGGAAATTTTGTAAAATTTCAGGAAATTTTAAGATAGTTGGAAATTTTAAGAAAATTGGAAATTTTCGTTAACCTTTAGGAAATTTTCAGGAAAATAGAAATTTTTAGTTGGAAATTTTAAGGAAGTTTTTAGGAAAGGTTGTGTTTACTATCAAATAGAGAAAATAACTGCTTTTGCTATTTACATAACTGGGTGCTATGATGTCTCAGTCATTGTTTTCATTAATGATTTGGAAACATGATTTTGGAAAAGATTTTTATTTTTATTTTTTAACATACCGACTGTCAACAGGTCATTAATGACCCTAATAGATGGCCCTAGAGTGACATTAAAGTACAAGTATGATTATTTCATGAACATTTGAATATGATATAACACAATGCACTTTATACACTATTTACAGTTAATTAATAAGTAATAATGAAAAATAATAAATGATAACATTTATTGAGGATAATATTCGACTAATGTAAATACAAATACACTTTTTATGATATATATTAATAAATATTGTTTTAACGATATAATGAATTGTATACAATATTCAGATAAAAAAATATCGCAGATCAATAAATAGTTAAATATTTTTTTTACATACAAATAATTCACATAAACACACAAAAATCAATAAATGTAAGTTTTTGCATCATCATCATCACTCTTGGCACTACAACCCTTGGTGGGTCTTGGCCTCCTCAATAATCTTCCTCCACTCATCACTGTCTAGTGCAGGCTCTCTCCAGTTCCGAAGCTCCAAGGCAGAGATATCTTTGAGGACGTTGTCACTCCATCTTAATTTTGGCCTTCCTAAGCTCCTTCGCCCTATTGGCCTTGAGTTCAATAGTTCAAGTTTTTGCATTGTATACAATTAATGATAAAATATAAATTAATTAATAATATTTTTTTATATATATATATTTAATATATTTATCGAATTCTGAACATACTTATTTAGTTATCCTCGGTGACTGCATTTCTTTCTTTTTCAATTTTTACCTCCTTTCTTTTAACTCGTGGCGTCTGCTTGTTTGTTTCCTTGACGAAAAAACTTTGAATCGATTTTTAACTCTTTTCCCGTGATCCAATCGAGCTGAAACTTTGCAAGCAGACTCGTGGCGACGATCAAGAAGATCTATCAAATTTTAGTTAAAAAAATTAATAATTAAAGCATAATTTTGGATTTTTAGAAATTTTTATGTTTTTTTCAAATTGGAATCATTAAAAAAGTTTGATTACTACCAACGGCGGCCTAACGGCGACGCCACGGAATATTTAAAATTTGAATTACTCCGTCGGTATAATGGGTACATAACTACGAATTTCGAAAATTTATAACAATTGGTTCACAGATGACGGCAAAATTGAGTATTTTGGAAAGAAATCAAATAATCATTTATTTTTTTAGATTTCTGCTTAGTTTTGAAGAATTCTACATTACTCAAATCTGATTCTGACTAAATCATTTGACGCTGGAAATTCATAAGGTACGATATTGATGATAATTGAATCTATCAAAATCTTGACATCTCAACACATCTGACATTTCAGAAATAGATGAAATTCCTGTAAGTTTAGTGTTATGTTATATGTTTTAATTCGTCTTTAATTATTGTTATATTTTACAAAGAAAGGGAGTATAGTAAAAACTTGGTTTTTGTGGGTTACTTTTTTTGCTTTTATGCCTTTCATATACACACCAACCAGCGCCGTATTTAAATGATATTTAGTGTTGTAAAAAAAAACAGATTACTCGCGAGCCACCCTATACCACCCCGCGCCACCCTGTCAATATCGCTCGTATATTCCCGACCGCCACCCAATTACAAAGAGGTTGAAAACATAAACCTTAATCCACTGAATTCAATTCATTGAGCCGCAAAAAAAATAATTGCCGGCATTTCACACAAATGTTTTACACAGCGTGTTTGGAATTTTTTTTGATCTAAAAAATATTGTGTTTTAATGAAACGTTGTATTTTCGACGCGATTTGTTGATTTTGAAATTTGTGAGTATCAACCACGAGTACGGAATAGGGATAGCAATTTTTTGCCAAATGTAGTTGCCATTATAATAATAACCAGCCGTGCACCCGTGAAAAATCTCGAGACATAATAATTGCAGGATTTTCAAGCTGAAAATACATGAATACAAAACCATTTGTTTTTTCAAATTAACTATTCGCTTAAACCTAAAACTAAATATAGTAAAATAATAATATAAAAATGTCAAGATCGTGTAATTTTGACCTTTGCGTGTTGCTCGAACACTCTCTGATTTAAATTAATAATAAGTTTAATTGCAGTTAGTTATGAATTTACTGACCGATAGATAGACAGATGGACAAAAAGACAGACAACGAAATTATTATATTTACATAGGCAGACAGACTGACAAAAAGATTGTCTGAGAAATTATTATACTTAGATTTTATATATACAGATATATATATATATTTATATATATATATATATACTATATCTATATATATATGTGTCTGAATGAAATAAATAAATCATGGTTGTTCAGAAATTTGATGTGTTATTTTAGTCCTACTTTCATAGTACAAGCGTTTAACTTAGTATGAAAATAGTAAGAATATTGATGTGACACGTATTCCGTGTTCGCATCTCCATTTAAATCATAACATTAAAAAAATAAAATAAATTAAATATTTGTGTAGGTACGTATACATTAATACCCCATACCTTTAATCTTAAATTATAAATATTAATTAAGATAACTATTTATGAGGGAAACACGTATGTATGTAAGTCTTTATAGGGTGGCTATACGGCTTATGACCTGTCTTCGATGACAAGTTCCCAAATTACTAATTACGTGTTTAAGTTTTTAAAACCAAATTAGTTAATCAATTAGAATTAACAGAAAAGATTTTTCTGTATGTCTTTCTAATTGATTAATTAATTTGGTCTTAAATTTCACAGAACTTTCTTCTGAAAAAAATTGCAACTTCACAATAAGAATGTGTTCTTGAATATAATATATGTATGTTATACCAAGTATGTCTAAAAATAAAAAATGAATTAAACGGTTAATTCTGGCGTCCTCTAGCGGTAATTACACAATGTAATTTGTGCCTACCGTACCAGAAAAAGTGGATTGCTCTAAAAATGGATAATATATGTAAATCAATTAATAAATGAGACTTACAGATAAGGTCGATATACTCACGGAAATGTACAAGGCCGCAATAGCGTAATTGGATAACGCGCCTGCCCCGAATAGGAGGAGATCCGTGGTTCGTATCCCGGTAGCAGCCAAATACTTTTAGTTTTTTCTGTATGTCTTTCCAATTAATTAATTAATTTGGTTTTAAATTTCACAGATGTGTACTTGAATATAGTTTAAGTTTTTATCTATGCACTGTTTTTTTCTGTTACCATTTCTTCTATTATCCAACGTTTTTTTTTCTTTTCACTTTATTTTTTCCGTGAATCTATTGTTTATCCGTACTATTTACTTCTAAAGATTATAAGGCTGTGTTTAAATTAAATTAATAGATTAAATTGAACATTTCATTGTTTTTCTAGACAGAAGTTTCTCGTTTTGAACACTCTGTTTTGGTCCAGCGTTGTCGGTGCATTTCGGCGAAAATTTACATTTACAAAAAGGGGCGGAGCTGTCTAAAAAATTTCCGACCCAGTTTACTTCCAAATTGGATTGAGTACGGCTGTACCCATATACATATAGTTTTACGGGTTAATACTGCACGGGTGTATGTGTGACGTATGGAGTAAATGAAAGAGCTCGTGTTTGAAGAATTGTGGTTAAAGCCGCCCCCCAAACTCAGCTCAACAACGTGATCTATGTCAACAATGGTAAACGGAATTCGTAAATTGATTTATATATTTACAAGATTACGCAAGAATCTCTTAGAATAATACATCGTGCTTTCGTGAAATCCATACTTCAATGTGGAATAATTGGCTGGGGAGGAACGTATAAAATCATTCTGCAGACGTTAAAAATAATTTATTTATGGTTTTTGTGTTTAATTTGTAGAACTCCATATTTATTTTTAGCGAAATTTAAAATAAATAAAATTTTAATAAATAATATTATTATGTTCTACGGGTTAAGTATTTTTATGTGTTACAGCTGTTTCGGCTTGTAAGGCCATTATCAAACAGTGGATATACCACGTACAAACGACTTATTTATAAAATTTTAAGTTACCCCTTTCCCTTTAGAGTGATTAGATATTTGTGGTGAAGCCCTGTAGTAATGTACGTTTTTTCCCGGGCACTTATCATTAAAGGTGCCTCGGTTAACGTTATGCTTAATTATCAAAATTCCCCGTTTTCTGCAAGTGTTATTTATAAATATTATTTTAATTTATGTCCTTGATTATTTAAAGAACCAATAAGTTGAAAATAATACAAAAATGGATCATGAAAATAATTTTGAAGAAAGCTAGAAAATATCCTGCGGTCCCAAATTAAGACAGCGTACATAAAACCAACGCAATATTACAAATACACAAAGAGATTGTCAATCAAAAAAACACAAATATAGTAAAGATCAAAATATAGCAAAAGAGCGCATATGATTGGAACCCTAAATATGCCTATAGTTAGACAGCATTCAAAAGAATGTGCGCAAAAAATATGTGTGTTGTTACGATGCAAAAAATGAACACAAAAGAAGTGTTTCTAGTAAGTAAGTAACCTTTTTCAAACTAAGAAATATGTATTTATTTGGAATATCATATTGAGGCTTGTAATACGGGCTTGCCAGGCAATTTTCCCTCGCTTTCTTCTTACCGGACAAAGCTAAGGAATGGTCTTTTGACTGTGGTCGACCTATAGATGCAGTAAAGTAGCCATGCGACACCACTACAGATTCCTAGGAATTAAAGATTTCAATAATCTACCAGCGAATATTAAACTATACAACATTATGCAAAGTTCAAAAAGTGCGTAAAATCATTGATCAATTGAGTGATGAGATTTGTAATATTAACCTTAACGTGCTTATTTTTAAATATTAACCTAACATTCTTATATTTAAATATTTCTATATATATTTCTTTGCATGTATGTATTATATATTATAAAAAAAAACAGTTATCTATCACGCGTGTGACGCTCTCCGGTTCCATAAACAAGTTAATACTTTCACGGGACTGTAAAAAAAAAAATTGAAAAAAATTATCTCTTTTCCAAAAAGTTATATAAATATTATTTATAATTATTTTCGTCACATTATTAGAGGGGAAAAATATAGTTTACTTGGTTGTTGAAGGGAAGATTGAAAGCCGCAGAGGAGTAGTAAGCTGTCCCGGCTTAAAAATATCCAAGAATGGACCGGGATAGAAGAGACGAGGAGCTGCTGTAAGATACCCAAGAGAGGTGATCGCCATTGCCGGGAGAACCCGACAGGACACATAAAAGAGAAGAAGAAAAATTATTTATTTGTTATCACAAAATTATCAACATCAAAAATCGATTTCAATAGATTTCTCTTATTTAGGAACTAGATGTGCCCTCGCGGCTTCGCACGCGTAGATTTTTAGTACACTGTTTGGATCGTCATAGCACTTTCGCGAATCTTCTAGAACATCTTCCTTCGAATTTATTAAATGTACAAAACCTTCTAGACACACCGACACATTCCGCCACTCAGTTTAGAACCTTATAGAACTTTCGGGAATTTTCTACAACGTTCTCCTTACAGAACTTTCTAAAGCGAATTTTTCCGGAACCTTCTAGACTAAACCCATTCTGGAACAATCTGAAGTATTTGCGGCCTCTTCACAACAAAACAATGCGCTAGAATGCACATTTTCGTCACCCACTCCCACCCACGGTCAGCCACCCCCACCAAACTCGCACATTTTCAATGGGACACCAAGGGCTATCAACCACTATAACCACCAGGGGATGGTAGTATCTGGTTGTGAAGAAAACTTGGCGGATAGGAAAACACGGGTTTCTTTATATATATATATATTGATTGATTATTTTATATAGGAGTAAAAGTCCCTCAGAATCTATTTGATAAAGTCGGAATATGAATATCTAGTGGGAAAAATAGGCGAGGAAAGACATCAGTATTTACTTTCTTGAACTTATTATTTTATTATCTCCAGGAATCTGGTTCAGGGTTCTTGTTCTCTACTATAGTTAAAAGCGCACGGAATGTTACCAACTCTTCGATGTTATTTTATAGCATATAATACAAGCATAAATTTTCTTATATGCTGTAGAGACGTGTGCTGATTGATACTGTATATGCTGTAGAGATGCGGGCTGACATTATAATATATACTGTACAGACGCGGGCTGACACTGAATATACTGTAGAAACGCGAGTTGTCACTGTATATGCTGTAGAGACGCGGACTGACACTGTATATACTGTATGAAATGTTGGCTGACACTGAATATGCTGAAGAGACGCAGGTTGTCACTATACATGCTGTGGAGACGTGGGCTGACACTGTAAATCCTGTAGAAATGCGGGCTGACACTGTATATATATATATATATACTGTAGAGATGCTGGCCGACACTCTATATGCTACAGAGACGCGGGCTGATAATATATATGCTATAGAGACACAGGCTGACACTGTCCGTACCAAAGGACTCCTTAGAACATCTAAAATTAAAGTGATGAGATCCATTACTGGAAAAACTATACGTAGTCGTGTCCGAAATGCAGACATAAGGAAAATTTGTAAAATAGAAGACGTAGAACTATGGAGTTGATTCAGAAGGAGATTCTGCAGGGATCACATAGCCAGGATGGACGATGACAGACTCGTGCAGCCAATGAAATCCCCTCTGGACGACGCCCACTGGGAAGACAATCTAAAAGATGGAGAGATAGCTGGATCTTATCTTCCCAGAAAGCGTAGTTTTCTGTACCACAAATCGATTTTTACTAAATAATTTTTCCTCAATAAGTTTCCTAAAAATGTTCAAGTTGTTTTTTGTTGTAAAATTAAATGAATTTCCTCGAAATTATGATGGAAAATACGTTAATGAATTCAGTCGACACGTAATTTAGTCGAAAGAAAAACGTCGATATTTAAAACATGGTGTAATATGGTGAATACACGAACACCTGACACTACAAAATTTCTACATTACACGATAAGTTTTAAAATTTTTGTTGAATTTTACTTCATAGCACGGTGAGGACCTTTTACACTGAGAAAATTCGTTTAAATTTCATGATAATGACAAACTTCCACGAAATTGAAATAATACAAGATGTCTGCTGTGCCGTGGTGAATTTTGTGCCTTCTCAGTAAATTATTATATAAATTGCGTATAACATTTTCTTTGCATTACCTCATATTTTTTTGGTTTCTTTTACTAATTTTAAACCTTTCCAGGGAGTATTATTTTATAGACATTAACATATTTTCTTTTGAATTTTCTTAACAAATACTAAACAAACTGAAGATAATTATTATATTTTGATATTTTACATAAAAACTTAAAAGGTCATAATGAAAATAGCTCCGCACTGAAAATATCGAATTAAATAAAATAATTAGTAATAATAGACAAGAAACAAATATATTTATGAATAGGAAATAATATAAGAATAGGAGAGACCAGTTAGCCAAACCGAAAAAAATAAAGAAAAACTAATTTAATATCTTTTTAAATTCGAAACATTCAGTCATTGGTAAACTTAACTTCAGTTAACTACGCTATAGTGCAGGCAAATTTCCAATATGCTGAAATCAGCTGAGGAACGATATGTAAAGAAAATCTAGTGCTTATTGAAATTGTACAACATCTAAAATTCAAAATAATATTAATTAAAAAAAGGATTATCAAACTGTTTTTCGAAAAATTATAAGTGGTTATATGCCATTACTGCACAACTGTTGGGTGTTGAAAAGTGATATATACAAATGTATTTGTAGGCATAACACAGGATGCAATTTCTGCTTCCTGTCTTGGGTTTGTAATGACACTTATTTATGAATCCCTCATACTCCGTATTCCTCTCAATCAACACATCACACTAATTAGACTACACAGGTTCACGACTACTTTCTAAAGGTCTTATCTACAATTTCAAAAGTCATAAATGTAAGTTTATTAAGTATTTACACGGGCGTATATAAATTCGTCTATTTTTTAGTGTTGGGGTAGTAATCACCGTACAAGGTGTTCTGTCTTAAATCTACGTCTTGTCTATTTTTGAATATTCAAGTAACAATCATCAAAATAACAATCTTGTTTTTTCGGTGTTTGGAAACTGGTATTTTTTTTTTCAAATTTGGGATGCTTGATAATCAAAAAATGTTAACGGAGTAGAGATCGTGACAAGGATTTCTGATTTCTCGAGTCATTTTTTTTCTCGGGACTCGAAAATTCTCGACTAGAAATTTCCGGGAATTAATAAATTTTAAATAATTTTAAATTAAATTCAAAATACAATTATGCTTTTTAATAACAATTAACATTTATTATTTAAACAGTTTTGTTTTAATTGAAACATTATTTACATATATTTTTTAACAGAACTAAACTAAATTATACTTTGAGTAGGTATTTTGAAGATACTATCTTCCAATAAAACTTTGTACTTTTTATTGAATACTGGGTACTTTAAGTTTTTATCTTAGCTTCATTCCTAAGGTAAGCAAAATTATAACAAATAGTAGGTAGTAAATTATAATCTACAACTATAATCTTAAAATTAATGTTAAAAACACTATCTTTCTTAAGTAGCACTTCCAATTAGGGTTTTAAAATAAAACAAAAACTTAAATTTTCAATAAAAAAATCAACAAAAGGAAAAGAAACAGAAACTACTTTCACAATCCACTAACTTGCCAATAAAACTTATGACTAAAGAGTATTTTAATGATGTAAAAAAAAGGGAATTTTTTTACTCCCTTTCTTTTAACTCGTAGCGTCCGCGGCTTGCTGTCTGCCGGTAAGGCTTTGGATCGATTTTTAACCCCTTTCCCGTAATCCAATTGAGCTGAAATTTTGCAGGCAGACTCGTGGCGATAGTAAAAATGATTTAAAAAATTTTTGTTTAAATTTTTCTAATAATTATAGTATAATTTTGGATTTCTCGAGATTTTAATGTTTTTCTCAAATTGGAATCAATACAAATTAGTAATGACCCCGACGCTGCAGTAGACACTAACCCGATTCAATGAGAAAGGGAGTACAATAAAAACTTGGTTTTTATGGGTTAGTTTTTCTCGTCTCGAGTAAGGCCTGGTTTCTCGGGAATTCTCGCTTCGAGAAGTCTCGACCAGAAACCCTAATCATGACTGCTTTAGGGTGTTTTCTACCACTGAGGGGTTAAGCGCTGGAGCGCCACGATTAAAATTGATAATGCGCTTCGCAGCCGAGGTTTCGCAAAGCCTCCGGAAATAAATCTCCGCCATTTAAAACGTCGCCATAATAATATATAAAAGTGCGGACTCGTTCGGCCCGGCCGCCGCCATTAATCCGAATTATGACGTCACGCCCGGCAGCCGCCACCTTTTGACGCCCGCTGACAGATGGAGTTCCCTTTCTCCGTAATTATTGACCCATTCACTGCCGGCTAGTGTGCGGGGCAGATAAACCGGGCCCAGGGTGTTACTTTGAAGGATTAAAACAACGCAGTTTGTTAAATGAAAATATTTAAATAAATAATAATAACTTTATTATACACCACTTATATTTATTAACAATCCAACCGGGTTTCGCTACTACCGTAGCTTCTTCAGGGATCTTAACTGTCTAAACATACAAAAGTTATGCGCTTATATACTAGTGTGAAAGGTGGGAGGACGGAGTGCCAATAGTGGGGGTAGGGGGTGGGATTATACAGGGAACATTATTATTAAGAGGGAACATATTTAAGAGTGGACTATAAGACAAATTTATTTGATTATTAATTATTTTATGATTTAAATTAATGGCTTTTCTTATCTCTAATGCCTCTAAATTATCTAATCTATTTCCTATTCCGTTTTTATGGATAATCCTAACTCCTAGTGCTATTATTGAATGTGTGGTCTTCTTCAATTAAATGATTTACAAACTCTGAAAACCCACTACTTTTTAAACACCGCAAGTGCTCTTTTACTCTAATTTACTTTAATTAACTACTCTTACTTAAAAAAATAAATATTTATTTTCATTTTGTTAACTTTTTAATTGTGCTCGTTTGATATTTTTCGTGAAATACAAAATATAATAAAATAACGTTCAACACTTCCGTTATCGAACGGGGTTGCAACTAACCCCAAAAATCTGATTTTTAAAACTATTTTATAATTATTAATGATATTGAGCTGGTATTTTAATTACTGGAATATTAGCAATCGGTGACAAAAATATTGCAAAGGTATACACTCATTTGACTATTTTCTTTTTATAATAATGCTTAACTTTAGTAGAATCGTTAAAATCAGGGGCGTGCAGTGAGAAAAAAATCGACTTTAAAGATATACCTCGTAATATGCCTATCTCAATTATTATCTTATTATTCATGTTTTAATGTACCGATAACTAGATTTAACCCGTCAAAAATGACGGTTCCTTTAAATGTCGGTTCCTAAGGAATGTGTATTTATTTATTAATAAAAATAAAGAAAAAAATAAGCAACGGACGTTACATGCAGTTACGGACAGGCAGACAATGAAATTAATATTAGTGGGATAATAATATAATATTTTTGTAGCGCTGTATTTCCGTAATGGACATCTTATATTTAGACTAATTCCTGTAGATCTTCTATCGTTGGACCAAATTTCTGCGGATCCTTTGTTGTTAGACCAAATGTTCGTGACCCTTTTGTTAATGACCCAAATGTCTGTGAACCTTTTGTCGTTCTCAAATAAAGAAAAGAAAATCCAAGAAAAAAATGTAAAAAGTTATTATTATTAAATTATAAAAAGTATTACCAACGTTACATGAAGTTACGAACAGACATACAACAAAATCATTATTATTTGTGAAATAAGTAAATTATTATTATTGTTTGGGGGGCTTCATCAATATACATAGTATCCTGATGAAGGAACAGTTTATATACTTATACTAGCTGTTCGTACCCGGCGTTGCACGGGTTAAGGATTAAGTTGAAAATAAATTAGTGGGGGGGAACAAAGGTTTGATTCGAACGGTATAAATTTGCATCGAAAATATATCAGGGGGAGAGTAAAAGGTAAAAGGGGAGGGAGAAATGTCACTTTTGTTACCCGCGAAGTCCTAAGGAATAAGTTTACAAATTTTGAGTCCGATCGATCGAACGGTATAGATTTTCATCGAAAATATATCAGGGGGAGGGGAAGGGGAAATAATAGTGAGGAAATGTCGCATATGTTACCCGCCGAGACATTAAGAATAAGTTTCCAAATTTTGAGTCCGATCGGTCGAACGGTACAGATTTGCATTAAAAATATATCAGGGAGAAGGGAAGCGGTAAAATAATAGGGAGGAAATGTCACCTACCGAGTCCTTAAAAATAAATTTCCAAATTTTGAGACCGATCAGTCAAACTATGCAGATTTGCATCGAAAATATATCAGGGGAGGGGAAAGGGTATGAGAATAGGGGGGAAATATTTCCTATGTTATCCGCCGGATCCTAAAGCACAAGAATGCAAGATTTGAATCGAATCGGACAAACGGTGTGGATTTATATAGAGAACAGACAGAGAGACAGACACACAGACAGACAGACATTGAGTTTTATAGGTATAGAAGTATTTCCTTGTTAATTATGTTTATATAAATAAATATTGAAATTTAATGTTGTGTTTTAAGATATTCGGAGTTCCATTTGAAAAATATATTTAAAAATATCCTTGAAACGTCCTTGATTATGGCAAGGACAACGATTGTAAATTATGACAACGAAGGGCGAAATTTAATTGTAAAAAATATACGTTTTTACTGCTACTATAAAGTTATATTAAACTGTACACTTTATCTAGAATGCTGCGTTATTCTGAGGCGCCTTGTGAGTAAATAAATTAAAATTTGCCGCCCTTAAAAAATCCCTTAAAAACCTTGTTAAATTTGGAGTAATAGCTTTGTGGCGAGACATCTAAAAAATTCTTAATTTATTCTCCGTAAATAATCACTTGGACGTTTTTGAAAGGAAAATTTTGAGGCGTATCTTCGGACCGGTTCTAGAAAATGGACTTTGGCGCAGACGTTACAACAATGAGCTCTACACTCTGTTTAGGGAGCCAAACGTCACAAAATTTATAAAACTGGGAAGACTTCGGCGGCTGGGTCATGTGGATAGAATGTCCGAGCATCAAGCACCAAAGTCCCTGCTGAACTCAAGGTCGATAGGGCGAAGGAGCTTAGGAAGGCCAAAATTAAGATGGAGTGACAACGTCCTCAAAGACATATCTGCCTTGGAGCTTCGGAACTGGAGAGAGCTTGCACTAAACCGAGATGAGTGGAGGAAGATTGTTGAGGAGGCCAAGACCCACCAAGGGTTGTAGTGCCAAGGGTGATGATGATGATGATGAAATAATCACTCGAGTTTTATAATTTAGTACCATGAACAGTATAGTGCAGAGATTGAACCATGTCATATTTAAATTAAAGAGTGAAAACACATTTGCGATTCTCGTCGCATTGAAAATGATTTATTTCATTAAGATAAATTATGGAAGTCTCTTAGAGATGAAGCTATTTATAAGGGAAGCATGTATGGAAGTCTATACATGGTGACCCAGGGCTTATGACCTGTACGAGCTGCCTTAAGTGATCACTTTACATGATGCAAAGTTCACCAATTGCAATGTAAGAACATCCACATATCAAATTTTTAATTTTTTTTATATATATTCTAACTTAATTTCTTTTATATATTCTGAATGGGCTTTGCTAAAGACATCTATAGTCCTTTCCATGGCAGTGTACAGCCGGAAATGACATCTCTTTATTTTTAAAGTGAAATATTAAGCAATATTTTTTTAAATGTTTGTATGATATTCTTCCGTCATCGTAAATTATTATGTTTTAAACAAACATAATAATTTCGTTGTTTGCCTGTCTGTTTGACTGTCTGTCCTCCCGTAACTTCGCATAACATCCGTAATTTCGTTCGAATTCACGTCTGTAAAAACAAATTAAACGGCCTACCGGAAATGGGGCTCTAACCCGGGTCAGAAAACCCGAAGCCGGCAACGATAGCGATGTTGGTACCGACGAGCCTGCATACACGTCAAAAATACAGTACATATAAGATTTAGCGAAGACGTGAACCATTACATGTTTCGCCCAGCACAATCGTCTTAAAATAGTACAAAAACTGCCGTGGCATTTAAATGTACCGTCATTTTTGATGGGTTACAGCTAGTTAATCATAATTGGATCATAGTTGTTTTATTTTATGTAAATATGTTTGAAATGTTAGTCCGTAGTTTATAGTTGAGTCTACCATTGTGCTATTAAATTAGCTCCTAGCACATATTTACAAATTACACAAAGTCTTTTGTGCTGTAAAGTTAGCTATTAATATACTCGGACATCATAACACGAGCTTTATGTAAAATAAACCGATGAATTTATATTCATATTTTACATGAAGTAAGACAAGTTGCAGAATAAATGTTGACTAAGATAATTCCGTAGCTTTCAACAATTTAGAAGTAAAATAAATCTGATTCTACTGCGTAAATGAATTAGTTTATTTTATTAACTCCATACTTTGAGCTTGTTTGTTTCGGAGCAAGATATTAAAGCAGAAATGAAAATTATGAAATTATTTTGGGATGGAAATCCAGTTACGGAAACAAGTCAGTCTTGTTTAGTCGGGGGAAGTTGGTCCCAAGGCTCGATAATTCTGACGCAAATCCAAAGCGGATGCTGTCTCTGATACACACCTTAATTATCTCAAATATTGCGGAAGACTTCTTGAGTATAATGTTCATTAGACAATCTCCCTGCCGTTAATTATATTCATATCACAAGAAAACAGCGATGGATTGACGTTGTAAAATAAAATGATTCATATGGTATGGAGAAATACATTTAAAACGAGTATAAAACAAATCCAAAGTCCAAAATTAAATATATTTTCTATATAAACACTGGAAATTAATTATTCAATGTACAAAGTCACTTGAAACGAATTAAACTTAACCCTTTTCTTTCATTTAGAAGTCGCACTGGTTTATTTCACCACTTAGATACTCCGCTCGATTATTTCGCTTTATTTATCACTTCGACTATCTCACGACTCTGGCCGTCGCCTCGTGGCTCGCGACCGACTTCGCACCGAATGAACTGTCGAAAAATGATTGCGCGGTGACGGCCTAGATCCTCGATATTTATATCTGAATGCTGGTATTTTCGAACTTCCTAGATTATTTTAGTCTTTAGGAGAAGGTTCTCTTCGCTTCTAGGGCGTTATAGTAATTTTTAGACGGTTGCAGACGTTTTCGTTTTCTTGCGAAAGTGTTGTGATATATTTTTTGATTTTGAACATGGGTTTCGGACAGTGCGCTAGTTCTTCTGCTTGTTATTCTTACTTAAAAATATAACAATTAAATATAATAAAAATTTGAAGACATGCTTTCATACATTTTCTTCGCATACAATCATTATCAATTTTTTAATATCACCCGTGAAGCATACAAATATTAAATGCATTGTTTTAAAGTTTACAATAAATTTTTGAACGGCATCTTCTTCAGCCGTTTCTGCGGCTCTTTATGTGATTGATGTAATAATTAAATTTAATCCAAATCATGTCGAAAATGGTTAAATAATCTACAGTCATTCACTATACGTAAATATTGTCTATTGACGCCTACTGTCGAAATGTTAGTGAAAAATCACTTAAAAGATTCCACCACATTAAACAACAAACGAACAGACAAAAAATAAAAGCACGTAATAAAAGAAGTAAAAAAATTGACATAAATTATAAATATTTCACAGAGACGAACCTATTTACATGAAACTCTTTATAGGGTGGCTACAAGGAGTGACCTATATTAGCTGGCTTAAGTTGCATTGTGTGAGATGATTTTACAGCTCTCTGCACCCTTTACATTGCTTTTAGAATATACTATAAGATTACAGGATGGTCCAGAAGAATCTAGAATCAACTGGGCTATTCTCATAAACTCTAGAAACATCGATAAAACGACTTTTACCTATAAAAAAGGATCGACCGCGTATTGCAACAGTTTTAGCATTGTAGTGACAGAATGCGAAACAAAGAAACTAGTGCGAACGCGAATGTACAGATAAAACGGTGTTACAGAAAAAATTGTGGCCAGCGCGCGTGTCCGTTTCCAGCGATAGTAAATCAAGAAAGTACTTCCCGATAAGCGAGAAGTTTTCTAGTGTGAACCTGAGCGATTTAAGTAACGTTCATTAGTAAGTAGTAGTAGTAGTGTAGCGAAGATTCTAGAAACATTTAGAGTGAATTACAGGGCAGTGCTCCAATTAAATTCATGTCCAGTGACTTTTACCTCCCACAGTGACAATATGATGCAAGAGGATTAAGAAAATGATCAAAAAGTACTGAATTCTACGAAAGTATAAAAATTGCAACAATGATATAATCTCTATCACAAGAGACGGTAAACACTCAGTAGACTTTCGCAGGGACGGGAAACCCTCTGGTGTGATTTTGTACCTTTGAGTAGTTGCAGTTGCAATGTATATATGAATGGCTTCTTCCGAAATGGTATTAATTTCGATCGCCTGAAAAATTTGTGGCATCCTACATAATATGTAGGAATAAAAACGATTTTGATGATGATGTCGTAATTCGGCTAACGAAATCTGCAGTTTATACTGTCACAACCTTTATTAGAGCAGTCAGCAACAACTTTCTTTCAATTTATTTATTTATTTCGATTTGCAAAAAGGTTACCGCCGTCCCTGGTCAGGACCTGTTCACACTTGGTACGGTTTCTGAAAACGGCCAATTGATCGCAGCACGCGGCCGGAGTGGGATTACTCTCCGGGCTTTAAAGCCTCGCTGTTCTCGCGGCCCGAGAGGCTGCGCCACTTCCGCATCCGAGGACCTCCATTGAGATGTGAAGGGTAGGCCAGCTTAGCGTCGTCCTCCAGGGCGGCCGATCGTAAAAATAACTCCGCATGGGGGGAGGGTTCTCCAAAGGCGCGCGAAGCGTCGGCTCTTCATCTAGAGGGCTTTTGTTCTCTTTTTTATATCAATCATAAAAAAAATTGATTTCGTCGAGAATTTTAATCACAATGGACAGTAATTTTGTTTTTATTGTTAAGAAATTCTTAATACAGATTATGTATAAAGAAAATAATATTTTTTATTAAGATAAATTATAGAAATCCCACAAAGACGAAGCTATTTATATGGGAAACATAAAAAGTCTTTTTTTAGGTATTAGTTAACCTAAGTGATCACTTTACACAATGCAAAGTTCACCAATTCCACAGTAAGAATATCCACGCAGTATTAAATTGTTTAGAGTTGTATTATAAATTTTTTGTGAAAATTCAGCCCGAGTATGTTCGCAAAACTCGAAGAGTCGTCGGCCGAATGACATTTTGACATATCGTTGCATTTGAAAACGAGCGCGTTAACATCCATGCATATTAAGGCTTGTTCAGTCACGCGTAAATCGTGCGATTACAAATCGCGCGTTTTGAAACCGCACATTTGTGTCACGTGTTCAGACAGCCGCGGCTAATAAGCGATTTGTGTACGCGAATTATATAAACGTCAGTTTGACAGCTCCGGTGGCGTTCTCCATCTTTGATATCAGAGATAAATTCGATCATTACTTTGTGAACGACGGCCGTGTTCCATGGCAAGACACAAACATATCATTATGTTAGTTCATTTTTGGAGAATAAATACCTACTTACCTAAATTACTCTTTTTTTTCAACGTGTCTTCACCATTTCCAAATATCTCCACCAACTCTTGCCAAGCTCGGTTCTTGGCAATTTTATTTGAGTAATCCACACGCTGAAGATCCCATATTGCAGGTCTTTTCTCCAATATCAATAAAAAAGTTCAATGTCAATGCGATCCATGGACCGCGCGGTGCCCGCAACGCAACTGAACGCTGAGGAAAGGCTCCATAGTAATAGATACACGCGGGCGCCGCGCGATTCTATTTTTTAGCGATTGAGTAGCGGGCACCGCGCGGTTACGTCTGAACGATCACATACATACCTACATAAATAAGACCCGCGCGGATCCCACGCGATTCTGAAACCGCGCGGTTCCCGCTGTGTCTGAAGAAGCCCAAAATGCCTGTCTGTATGTACTCTATACAAATCTATACCGTTTGACCGATCTGCATTTATTTTTTCATCAGCATTTTTCAGCATAAAATTTTGCATATTTATTGTTTAGGACCCGGCATGTAACATAATCAACATTTACCCCTGGATATTCCTTCCATCCCAGCCTAAATTAAATGAAAACATTGTTTTTATTAGAGACTTTTCAAAATAATGGAACCTTTGTGTTCCCTTCACTAACTTATTTTTAGCTAAACCCGGGCAACGCCGAACGGCTAGTTATTTATAAGATTTTTGATAAAAAAATAATTTTTCTTAAGAAGGAATTTTTTGTACATAATTTTTCGGATGCTATCTGGTAGGCAGTTCATGCGATCTTCTGAAATTCATGATTTTTTCTCATAGTTTTTGTTTTGTATCACATTTTTGTACGGAAAGGAAAAATATAACTTAAAAATTATTCATTAGGTTCCATATATTATAAATACAAATGTGTGAGCTTTATATACTCCACTTTAAATGTATCGAAATATGACATGCTTTTTTTTAGTAAGATTACAAAATAATGTATTACCTTTAATTTATAAAAAGTACTCATAAATTGTTCAATACCTTAGAAATTGAATTTGAATTAAAAATTGAATTAAAAACTAAATTGGATTGACGGAGAGTGAAGCCAAACAAAGCAAGAGTTGGAACCTCCTATGCGATGCAGGGACCCCGACCCAATAGGATTAGATGTAGAAGAAGAGGAGAAAGAAGAAGAAGACGTATATACTGTGATCGTTCTATCTATTAAGGCATTTAAAAAATTACTTTATCCTTTTTTGTAATTTCTTTATAAAAGCGAGTTTTTATATATAATATTTTTTTTACTTTTTAGCTATATCACATGAAAACAACTCTTACCTCACTGAAATTAATTAAACTTATTTAGAATTCTTAGTTTTCACTTCGCATTTTCAATTTTATTAAAAAGTATATTTTTGTATTCAGTTTTAAACTTTACCTTATAAAAAGAGACCGTTTTTAAAAAATATTTTATTATTCTACGTGTTATTGAACCCATTGTACATAGTTTAAGGTATCCCTATAAAAAGGGTCTATAGTACATCAGGTCATAAGTGATTTTATTGTTTTAAAATGGCTTCTATGTCACAGGCAATTTCTATTATTCGCCCGTACACAAACGGAGTCGTCAGTTTACAAAGGTAAATATTTAAAAAAAAATGCCTTGTGCCGAATGTAAAGTGTCGTCATTTTCAAATATGCTTCAAAACATTAGTACCGCCGTTTAAAAATTTCCGCGGCATTTTGTTCGAATTAGTACCACATTTACTAACCTAACCTAACCTAACCTGAGTCATCAACAATTTGTCTTCGGTAGGTTGTATTGATTACGTTTATTAATTGACGATGCCGTTTTACACGGGCTAGTAATATAACTTGCCTGCGACACGTCTGAGCCCCATGTGCGCTATTTAATCTAATATAATAATCATAATCTCATGATTTCACCTCAATCTTGCTGAAATTCGACCTCAAAAGTTGGCTAACGTGGTAAAAGCGTCTATATTCATATGGTAGTGACAAATATGACGGATGTTCACACTTTAACGATGTCACTAGGATTGTTTTACATTATGAATATGGCAAGAAAACGTAACATGAATGTTCATAATTGGCAAGTGAATATGAGAAAATAAAAAAAGACTGAAATTCTGTTTTTTTCTCTCTCCTGTTATATTTAATTTTTGCATATAAACCTTTTTTATAGGATCGCCTTCAGATGACAACTTTTTTACTTCGGTAAATTAAAATAATGTATTTTAATTTTAAATTGAATAGTGTAATGCTTTTGATTTTATTGATATATTAATATATTGTAATAGCTCTAAGTAATATGGCTGTTATAAATATATTATATAATTTAAAGTGATTTTCTTTATAAAAGCGTGTATTTATTATGTAAGTACCTACTATTTTAAAAAAATTTCCCATTATAATAAGACTGGGTGTAGCTATAAAGATAGTTTGTCAGAGTTGATGTAGAAAGTGATGATCAGCAGTTTGTATTGTTTAAGAAAGAAGTCCCTTAATAAAACCCTGCGAATGTGAAAGGCATAAGGTAGCAAAATTAGATACTCAGTTTGTATATTCTGATTAATGTAACAATTTAGTTGAGGACAAAAAGCTAAACGCGTGTAAATGTCTGAACGGTCAAAGAAGGAATGACAGAGGTACACACCAGCGCCGACTTCATCCCGCTTGTTGTGCACATTAGCACGGCCTCCGATTAGTCTCGCTACGCCGCCTTAGAACCCGGCTACACTACAGGCCCAGATCACCATTATAGTAAAATTCATATAAGTTGGTTGCAGATGGATTGTAAAAGTTCAAATTTTGTTTTAAACAACGCACGAACTTTGTTTAGCTGATGGTTTAATATTTAATGTTTGATTTATTAAACAATTTATTAACACTGTTTATCTTTTGTTCTAGCTGTGAAAAACAAAGCGGTTCGCAGAGCTGAAGACTCGACACTTCAAACAACAAAAAATAAACAAATTGAGAATCGTGAATAATAATTAAAGTGAGTGGTTTTCGACTTTTTAATTGTGTTGCAGTGAATCGCAATATACAGCTTTGCATTTCTAACGAAACAGCACTAAAAAAAACTGTGTATAAAAAACAAATAGAAATGGTGCTCTCAGTGGGTGTGCGGAGCATTGTCTTCGTTCTTTTTGTTACTAGTGTTTGTAACGCAGGTATGTCGAAAATTTTTATTACAATTTTTTTTACTATCATTAGACTAGACACCTATTAACTCTTAAAATACTGTGCTAAAAATACCTTCGGGAACGGTGGTGTAACACAGTGTTACATGATTAAAAATCGGCATAGTTTCTATTATGTGGTAAAAAATATGCATTTTCAACAGTCTGCATTCTGCTGTTGATTGAATCTATGGTATTTTTTGTGGTTTTGATGTCGCGGATATACTTCATAAAATATGTCGTTTTTTACCACGCTTATATTAGCTTCACTTGTTTGTCTGTTTGCCTGGACAGAATCGTATAATCGATATTTCACAACAATACATCGATCAATGATTACTATAATCAATTAATCGAAGTTTTATATGGGAAATTAGTTAATGAGCTCACTGAAAGATGGCTCTAGTTTCCTACAGAAATGATTGTGTACGCTGGGTAATATTAAGACTTACATTTAGAAAATTATATTTCATATTTTTTTTATAAGCACGCTTATATTTTTCGAAAAAATTTGAAAAGAGAAAAATACAAAAATATCGTGATCAGTTTTCGTTTTTATATTTTAATTAAATAAATAAATAATTTTTTAGGATCTCTACGGAAGTCCAGTATTTTGGACCAAAGCAAGCGAGTGTTTATCGATTTTTCAATTCATCAATAATTTTGAATAGTTTAGTGTTCTTCTAATAAATTAAAATTAAATATATAAGCAAATAAATTGCGGGAGTGATATATTAAAGTTAGAGTCAATAGTTTGTAAATGGTTCATGTTTTATATTTTTATTTCATTATTAACAAACACTACAATAGGCTGTGAGGTCCAAATACATAGTGAAATATTACAAAATATCCAGGCTTGTGAAAATCACATAAATATATTTGTCACATCATTATACATACTTGGGAGTTACATAGTACAATATATTGTTGTCGCAAAATAAATTTCAAGAATGGAACATTCCAAAATACGAACAGTTTAAGAAAGAAGTCAAATCCTTGATTTTTTACACCGATGTATTATAACACTGCCCACATGTCTCAAATGGTTTCTGTATAATAAAAAAAATTACTACTTCTAAATGCTTTCTGCTTTTATACTTGTAAATACTCTTCCTATAAGCTCGAGCTTTGGCTCATATTATGGAGAGTATAATGTATTTAAAATGTTATTACATAGAATCAATTTATTATAAAAATCAGCATCACGTCTCGTTGCATAAAAATAAAGAAACCTGAATATTTTGAGTTTGTTCAAATCTTTCAGAACAGTGCTGGATTTATGTCACAGAGACATTATTAATCAATTAATGTATATTATAGATATCTCACAGAGACGAAACTATATTTATTATGGGAAAGTAGGTATAGAAGTCATTTGGGTGTACATAGGACTTATGACCTATCTTATGGTTGGCTTAAGTGATCACTTTACACAATGTAACATTCGCCATTTCCACCCATGATAGAATATACCTGTGACATAAATCCAGCACTGTTCTGAAAGATTTGAACAAACTCAAAATATTCTGAATTGTAAATACTGGTAAAAAGGAATTTAACAAAAATTGGAAATAATATTTCCTGGCGTATCCTAGTGTAATGCAAGTAATTCGGATGAATTTCATTACACAATAAAGTATATTGCTCTCAAAATTCCGTAAAAATCAGTTGTAGATTTTCTCATTAGCGACATCTGTGGGAATTTAGGGGAATGAAAATGGCTTTGTACAGGCCGCATGGAAAGGCGCTTACAACTCATATGTGAAAGCTTTCCACGCAATTTGAACATATATACAAATTCCAAAAAATGAATAAGCATAGTATATTCTATCATGGGTGGAAATGGCGAATGTTACATTGTGTAAAGTGATCACTTAAGCCAACCATAAGATAGGATATAAGTCCTATGTACACCCAAATGACTTCTATACCTACTTTCCCATAATAAATATAGTTTCGTCTCTGTGAGATATCTATAATATACATTAATTGATAAACAAACCTTCTCAAAATAATTAATAGTAATCCGTGAGTAATAAATTTCCAGAGTGTTTTGAAGATTAACAAATCTAATCGGCGGGAAACTCGGCTTAAAAATATGCCAAGAAGTTTTCGAGAAGTTGAATCGTTTCTCGAGTCCTGGGCGATAAGCTGTTCCGAGCCATTGTACGAGGGTCCTGAATAAGGAATTTGTTTCCAGAACTTTTGAAACGGCGGGATATTCGAAACCCAAGATGTATAAATTATTAACAGAAATAAATCCAGGAGTCGACTGGCCAGGGGCCAATTTTGAAGATGACATGTTTGTTTGGTGTAAACTCCATTTATTTTTTGAATGACACTTGCATTAGTGTGATACCCTCTGTAAAACTTGTGTAGTGGTATTAGTTTTTGCAAGCCATCTCACTGGCCCGGTCAGTGTCATGCCGACGGTCGGGCGGAGCGGTCGTTTCTTTGTTTAATATTTAATATTTAAAGATACGGTGACTGCAAGATCACAGATTTTCATTTAACTGAAGTATCAAAAAAAATCTAATTCAGAGTATTTTATTAAAAAAACATGAAGATAATGTTTTCATTTTATTTAATAACAATTTTGAAATCAAACTCTGTTTGGAAACGGGAAAATGTTTTCATTTTATTTATTTAATTATGAGATCAGATATGATAATTATTTAAAACGGATTGAGATCAGCTATTGAAACCTAGTTACGGTTACGGATGGACATTCGAATTTATCTTTAATTTTGCGGATTTAGAAAATTGAATATATAGTTTTTTTTTATAATACATGTACCAATGCTTGTTTTAGGTTAAGGAAATAAAATGCTATTTGTAATTATTTCTACGTCTATCAATTACATACTCAAATAAAGTTAAGATACATGTATCATTTAATTTAATGATTTTAATTTTTTAACTCCTTTTTAGAACAGTTTTTAAATATTCAGAATATTTTGAGTTTGTTCAAATTTTTCAACAACACAATACTGAATTTAATCGCCAGGAGGCTATATTATAGATGTCTAATAGAGACGAGGCTATTTTTTGTGAGAAAAAAAAATTATATCAATGTTGTAGTCTATAGTGGGTGAATTAGGTGAAAGTTACATTGCATAAAAGGATCACTCAAGCCAGCCTTACAATAGATCGTAAGTCCTATAAACACCAAAAAATTTAATTTAACTATTCTATTTTATTTTCTATTCTATTTTAGTATTCTAAAAGTACTTCGACTTCAAAATGAAATAAAACGTATTACAATTTTAAAAATATAGGTATACGTTTTTATTATACTTGTAAAATATTTGTACATACGTCTATGGTTGTACACTCGTACATAGAGTAATGCTTCGTATTATTAAATGATTTAAAGTGATATGGATAAAATTATTTAATGCAAATAATAAAGGTTTTAAATTAAATAATTTAGAATTTTTACATTAGGGATAAAGCACTTCTAATAAATAACCAAATCAATTTTCCATACAGCCCTTTATTTAATTTAACTTTCACAAAAGAGATGGTAACACCCACTTAAGACCTCGTCCCGTCTCAACCTCTCTCCCTCGTAGATTCCTGATCGGTTTGTAGGCATGTTAGTGCATGCATGTCTTCGACAAGATTAACACGCACGTGATAAATATTGATGATAGGTTAACCATACTATGGTTGTGGTGTATAGTGTTGTGAACGTAGTAGTGTAGTGTTGGTCCTGACGAAGAGACGGGTACGTCTCGAAAAGGGTAGACCTAAAATCTGGTTTATACTAATTTAACTAATACTCTGTGATACAGTTTCATTCACCCTCACATCACTCTTCGTATAAATAAATTGAAACTGAGAGATATTGCTACTTTGATGTCTTCACAATGAAAATTCATTTTCGGTTTTGTGTACGGATTTCTCGCAAGCTGACCGGATCAGTGGGGCACCGGATTTAAGGCCTTAGACCGAGGCAGCATCTGCCTTTGAACGCGCGCTAAGGGTGCAAAAATGATTGTTAGGGGTGTTACAGGGGTATCGGGATACCCCGCATATATTTGTTGTCTTTACAATCAGACATTTACATGGCGGGTATCTTCTCGCTAGGAATTGTTTACAAGTAGCCCGTTGGTTTTGTTACTATCCGATCCGGTATATTCAGAGAATAAAAATATCTCTGTTTTTATGATTGTCATTTTTCATATTTGACGTTTTTATTCATGCCCGTGTAGTTAATTAATTAATTTATATTTTCAGACGAGAGCTTTTAAAATTAGTGGTAGGTCCACACGGTTTAATTAATGTTATGTAATGTTGAGGGATGGGAATACAGAGTAAAAGGGATTTTTAAAAATGTCATGGTGATACATATATTGTGGTGCAATAAAGTTTTTTAAAAAACTAACAGTTATGCAATGCAGGCATAAAAATCACTTTAAATCAAAATATGTACATCAATATTTTATTACGCATTCATGGATTGCAGTGTTGGACCTCCACAACGTCTGGGTATTCCTAAAAAAACTTCGTGTGTTTGATTTCGAAGCGACACTGATGTCAAACGGATTTCTATCATCATGAAAACATTGTGATCTAGAGTTTTGGCTGAAACATAATTGTTTGAGGAGTATAATACAAAATAAGTTCTAAAATCTGTATCTATACTTATATTAGGTCCTTACATATGAAATTGGCGTTTTGCCGTACTGGCAAATTTGATCTCAAATATCTTCTCTTTGGTTAGGAATTCCAAATCCAAATTTATACAGCTATTTACTCATGTATTTGTGTTTTGAAAATTATAATTCATCTGTTTTTTTCTTTGCGTCACTCAGTTTACAAAATGAAAAACTTGAAATATCGCGTTATTTACGAGTACGAGTTCCACCGTGGCACCAGTGCTGCAGAAACGGCTCGAAGGATTAATGATGTGTATGGCGACGGTGCCGCAAAAGAAAACACAGTGCGTTTTTGGTTCCAACGTTTTCGATCTGGAAATTTCAACCTGCAGAACAAGCCCCGTGGACGGCCGGAGACCAAAGTTGATAATGAAGAATTGAAGGCTATTGTGGAAGCGGATCCATCGCAAACCACATCCGAGTTAGCTGCAGGCTGCGGTGTTAGTGATAAAACTGTTTTAATCCACTTGAAGCAAATTGGTAAGGTGAAAAAGCTTGAAAGGTGGGTACCTCACGAATTGAGTGAAGCAAATCAACAAACGCGCGTTGACTGCTGCGTTGCATTACTCAACCGGCACAATAATGAAGGGATTTTAAATCGAATCATTACCTGTGATGAAAAGTGGATCCTGTACGATAATCGGAAGCGCTCATCGCAATGGCTGAACCCTGCCGAACCAGCCAAACCATGCCCCAAGCGAAAATTGACTCCAAAAAAGTTACTTGTGAGCGTTTGGTGGACTAGTGCTGGTGTCGTTCACTACAGCTTTCTTAAATCTGGCCAGACGATTACGGCAGATGTCTATTGTCAGCAACTGCAAACCATGATGGAAAAGCTAGCTGCTAAACAACCGAGGCTGGTTAATCGCTCTAGACCACCGCTGCTTCATGATAACGCTAGACCACACACTGCACAAGACGGCTACCAAATTAGAGGAGCTTCAATTGGAATGTCTAAGACATCCACCGTACTCTTCGGACCTTGCCCCAACAGATTTACTATTTTTTTTGAAATTTGGATAACTTCTTGCAAAGGAAAAAATTCAACTCCGATGGGGCAGTCCAAACCGCCTTCAAAGATTTTATTGATTCCCGTCCGAATGGTTTTTTTAGTAAAGGGATCGATGAACTACCTATGAGATGGCAAAATTGCATAGATAGCAATGGTACATACTTTGATTAAATAAATATATTATAATAAAAAAAAATCGGCTTTATGTTCCTCCCATACTAAACGCCAATTTCATATGTAAGGACCTAATATATAAAGTGGTAAAATATGTAAGTTTGAATATAGGACATAATCTCCGAAACTACTCACCGATTCATCAATCATCAAAAATTCTTTCACCAATATTTAGAATGGACTTTCAGGGTGGATATAGGTTATGTATTATTCCCTTAAAATAACATGGCTTTTCGTGGTGACCTATTTTACAACTAAAGTCGATGAAAAAATGTTTTTTTACGAACACTGCCTTAACGGTAAGAGATATTTAAATACTTTCTATAGAGAAAAAGTTTTTTAAAAAAGTCCACCACTACATTAATCCATATGTGTAGATTTAATATGCAAATTGATAAAATATGGCTAAAAGTTATTAAAAATCTACGCGTGCGAAGCCGCGCGGGTAAGCTAGTTATTAATAAAGTTCTGAGAAATCAGTTTTTTTCACACATATCTATTAATTTTTTCATATAAAAGATAAATAAAATCTGACAGATGTTTTTTTAAATACTTGGTAAGATTGTTTTAATTAATAATGATTACATAATCAGCTTTAAAAAATTGAAGGCGATATCGGTTGACTAAGATTTAGCGCAGTCATTTACTGATCAGGTCAGTAGCATGTTGTAATGTTTATCAAGTGAGGATTTGTATATCAAAAATCGTTACATAAAATATTTTTTCGGGATGATTAAAAAACATATTTTAAAACTACCCTGTCCTATATGACTGAGTGTCTTTATCCAAGCACAAAGGGGGTAATTTATACAATGCATCCATCTCGGTCGTGAGAACTATGCTAAACAGGGACGGGAACATTCTTCATATTTTCTAAGGGTGCTTTCGCTAGCGGTGGAGCCTGTGTATAGCAAGTGTACAAACATATCCATCCAGTGATGTACCTTTCAGTGGTGTATTTTGCAATATTTATTTAAAAACATATTTACAACGAAATATATTTTTTATCTTGTAGGTGAAATAATATTTCTTGTATCATTGTCTTCTTCACCTTCACCTATCAGCCGTGATCTTGGAAATGAGGCTGAAGCCATGTATTCACTAGGGGACAAATCGCGAAACATTCCGCGCGGCATGTCGCATCAACATCTACGCTCATGTTTCGGGGACAATGACGCGGTCATTTGACATGTACACACCGGGACTCGCATATTACTTGTCGCGGAAACGGCGGAAATGTCGCCCGATGAGGTTATGTTGACAGCTGCGTATCTATTTACACTAGCCGCCCTATGAGATTAGGATGACAGCTGCGTATCTATTTATTTTAACGAGTTTATCGAAACGTAAGAGGAGAAAAAGGTGGTAGGTGCGAAATTATTTACTGCAAAGAGAAAGAAGGATGGATATTCTATGCGATCTTCGAATATCTAACGGATATGTTGTCAATTTCACTCGAATGACAACAACTGATTTTGAAAATTTATTTCAAATAATCGGGCCTTCCACAGCCAAGCAAGACAATATTAAGGATCGCTGTTGGCCCTCATATCATTTTATTTTAATATTCACGGTTTGAAGTGTCCCACAAAATTGTACGGCGATGAGTTGTCAGTTGACAGATACAGCGCATGCGCATTCACTTGTAAACATACCACGTGATACTGACGCGCAGCCCGATGTCCCCGTGAGCTCGCTCGAATACCGTGCGCATAGAAACGTTTCCGCGTTTCAACGTAGAAATGCCCTGATATGTTGTGCGCGACGTCGCGGAACAGTGCGCGACGTTGCAACATCACGTAGAATACATGGCTTGATGATGATATGGACGAACCGTCGCCACCTTTTCCTGTTCCGTGGCATTTCAGGTGTGGGCTCTGTATGATGATTGGGAAGAGTATTGGGTTCGAGGAATAAATAGAAAAGAATAACAAGAAAAGCCCGTGTGTGCACACTGGAGGTCCGCCCAATCCGATAGTGGAGAGCCGATTACTTGACACAGAGAACTTGACTTATTTGTCATGATTGTCTTGAACTTGAATTAAGATGGCGGCGGTAGTATGAGTCACCGCAAGGGGAGTAAATTGGATGTAATTTACGTCTGGGAAGACAAGCCTATATCTATATCTATAAGCTGACTCACCCTTTTATTACCAATTTTTCTCTTTATATGTCATGGTTGCTACGAGCCACAGATTTTTTGCTCAACCCGGAACAGACAGTTAAAGTTACGCGGCAGTCACAAAAGTTTTATCGGATTTTTATTGATTTGTGAATGTAATTTCGCGAATTTGTAACAGTTTGCAGTCAGCAGAAAGAAAAGCGGAACCGAAGATCAATATCACAGCGGAACACCGGGAAAAACTGATAAATGGTATCTTACCAAATCTAGAGACTTTTCGAGTTCAAATTTCTCTGTAGAAATCCCAGGATTAAGAGTATAATCAACGTTCCGACCGTCACATTAGCTATAAATGTATTTAATACGTGTATGCTCTCAACTACACATTTATTTATTACGTTAAATATTAAATTTGATACATAAATATAAGAAACTAAATAACAAACATATTATGACAATAATTTCTCATCTTCTCTTCCCTGATAAATCTTGTTATCTAGTTCATTTTTATACATATCCTCATCCTCCAAAGCTGTCTTCTAATATTTGGTATATACGTGATCGGAAATTATGTTTTCTGTGAATCCCTTTGATTTGTAAGGATTTGTCATTTCCCTTCAAGCGGCTTTAATTCCCAACCGGCCTTGCCTTTGCCAGGATATCAAATGAGTTGCAACGATGGTCGCTTAATGTGACAGGAATTCAGATGAATGCTTTTCTGATGGTCAATTTTATGTTGCAATCTCACGAACTTCTTAAACACATTTGTAGGTGCTAGCGTACATGTGATACGAAAGCTTTTACAGGTACCTATACATATACATAATTCTTCTTCGCTTTGTAGTGTCATCTCCTATCAGAGATCTCTGATCATATTGTTGATCATGACTCTATTTTTTATTGAGTTGGTATCGGTCCCTTAAGTTACGAAGCCACGAGATGCGGCGTCTTCCCGCGCTTCTTTATTTCACTTTTTTTAATAGCATGAGGTGTTGGTAAATATTGTACTTCATTGCTCTCAAAATATGTCCGATATACACAAGTTCTCTTATCTTGATGGTTCGCAGCACGTTTCGGCCTTTTTCCATACGCCAGAGGACACTGTTAAAGACATAAATCTTCCTAATTATTGTAAACTAGGTTCCTTTGATTTTGTCAACCTTTTCACCAATGTACCTTTAGATGAATGTAAATCCATAGTATCAGATTTGCTTAAGTTCATCAATTAACATAAGAGATTTCTTAATTGCGTACTTAGGTTTAAATATTTGAGCATTATTGAAAATATTAGTTATAAATGTGGATATTTTAAAATTAGGTGAATTGCAAGAAGCTACAACGGGTCTAATAGGAGAGTTAAATACATTTTTAGTCAATGGTATTTTTATCTTTTGATAAGGATGATAAATTTAGCCCTGGTGTATATTCATTAAAATGCAATGATTGTTCCGCGTTTTATATAAGGAATACATCGCGCTATGTAAAAATTAGAGTAAAAGAGCACTTGCGTTGTTTTAAAAGTAGTGGGTTCTCAGAATTTGTAAAGCATTTAATTGAAGAAGACCATACGTTCATTAATAGTTTAGGAGTTAGTATTCTTCATAAAAACGGAATAGGTAGTAGACTAGATAATTTAGAGACATTAGAGATAAGAAAAGACATTAATCGTAAAATCATTAATAATCCAATAAACTAATCATTTAGTCCACTTTAGAATACGTTCCCTCTTAATAGTAATATTCCCAGCGCACTCCCACTATTGGCACTCTGTCCTTTCACACTGATGTATGACTAGTATAAAAGCACATAATTTTTAAATTTTAAATGCTCGTAGCGAAACTTGATCGGAATCGACAATCAATATAAGTAGTGTTCAACCAAGTTATTTTTATTTATTTAATAATAATAATGTTGTTACTAACTATACCTGAAGATGAGAGGAAATGATCCTCTTGAAACTATATAGTAATAAATAAATAAAAAATTGTGTGAAATACAAAATTTAAATTAAAATTGACTTTAAGTAAAATGGACTTCAAAAAGTAAATCAAGAAAATAAAAAAAAATTATAACATTAATATTGATGTATAATAAATATATTTTTAGAAAAACGATAATTCGGCGTATTTTTTATATCTCGTGAGTATATCATTTTGTAACCTCATATATCAAACTGTCTATGGACGTATATAAAATTAAATGTCTATCAGTCTGTTCTTCCTACATCATTTCAATTACATAATTTGGCTAAATACTCTTTAAGATAAAACATGGCAAACAATGGATATCCTCCCCGGTATTGATAATGTGAAAAATAAAATCAAGAGTGAATTTTTTTTAATAAAAACTTCTAACGTAAATTATATTACAACTGGCTGAATACACATTTTATACCATATTAAAATTCATACTTTTTTGCAGTTCTGCTGTTATAAAATTTTAAAATTATTTTATGCCGAGGAGGTATTTCAGGATTCATGAAAAACGTTGGGATACGATACTGACTGCGGTACGGTACTGCCAGCGTGCACTTCATGATAATTATCGAGAGTGCTGCCACGTCTGCACGGCGCGCAGCCATATTATGTACCCTCGTATCACATACGAGCGAGCCCTCCATTTCACGATATTACTCACAGCCTTTATGTCGCATCTTACTGAGATGCGACACAGCATCTTCTGTTCGATTGTTCGCCGTATCGGGTTTTCAAAAAATAAGCTAAATTTTTTCCGGTCATTTTTTTTACACATTTAGTTGTTTTTGGCAACGTGTGTGAAACTTAATAAGGTAAGAAAAGAATACCAAAAAGTAGTTAAATGTGAGGGGTATAATGGCAAAGGTAGCAATATCAACTGTATTGTAGTTTTTTTGGATACAAGTGCCTTTGTTTTATTCCCTTTATATATCTCAATAAGAACGACAAAGATAATAACGATTAATTTAGCAGACACAGATAAGACCCAAAGATAATAAGGAGAAAACGTAAAAGTAAAAAAGTAAGAGTATCTTGTTGGTCTTATGGTTAGGACTCTCGCCTCGTGATCCAAAGATCGCGGGTTCGAAACTCACTCCAGATCAGCAAGTTAGTCCTATTTTCATAGCACAAGCGTTTAGTAAATATTAGGTCCTTACATATGAAATTGGCGTTTTGCCGTACTGGCAAATTTGATCTCAAATATCTTCTCTTTGGTTAGGAATTCCAAATCCAAATTTATACGGCTATTTACTCATGTATTTGTGTTTTAAAAATTATAATTCATTTGTTTTTCCTCAATTGTTTTTTTCTTTGCGTCACTCAGTTTACAAAATGAAAAACTTGAAATATCGCGTTATTTACGAGTACGAGTTCCACCGTGGCACCAGTGCTGCAGAAACGGCTCGAAGGATTAATGATGTGTATGGCGACGATGCCGCAAAAGAAAACAAAGTGCGTTTTTGGTTCCAACGTTTTCGTTCTGGAAATTTCGACCTGCAGAACAAGCCCCGTGGACGGCCGGAGACCAAAGTTGATAATGAAGAATTGAAGGCTATTGTGGAAGCGGATCCATCGCAAACCACATCCGAGTTATCTGCAGGCTGCGGTGTTAGTGATAAAACTGTTTTAATCCACTTGAAGCAAATTGGTAAGGTGAAAAAGCTTGAAAGGTGGGTACCTCAGGAATTGAGTGAAGCAAATCAACAAACGCGCGTTGACTGCTGCGTTGCATTACTCAACCGGCACAATAATGAAGGGATTTTAAATCTAATCAATACCTGTGATGAAAAGTGGATCCTGTACGATAATCGGAAGCGCTCATCGCAATGGCTGAACCCTGCCGAACCAGCCAAACCATGCCCCATGCGAAAATTGACTCCAAAAAAGTTACTTGTGAGCGTTTGGTGGACTAGTGCTGGTGTCGTTCACTACAGCTTTCTTAAATCTGGCCATACGATTACGGCAGATGTCTATTGTCAGCAACTGCAAACCATGATGGAAAAGCTAGCTGCTAAACAACCGAGGCTGGTTAATCGCTCTAGGCTACTGCTGCTTCATGATAACGCTAGACCACACACTGCACAACAGACGGCTACCAAATTAGAGGAGCTTCAATTGGAATGTCTAAGACATCCACCGTACTCTCCGGACTTTGCCCCAACAGATTACCATTTTTTTCGAAATTTGGATAACTTCTTGCAAAGGAAAAAATTCAACTCCGATGGGGCAGTCCAAACCGCCTTCAAGATTTTATTGATTCCCGTCCGAATGGTTTTTTTAGTAAAAGGATCGATGAACTACCTATGAGATGGCAAAAGTGCATAGATAGTAATGGTACATACTTTGATTAAATAAATATATTATATTGAAAAAAAATCGGCTTTATGTTCCTCCCATACTAATCGCCAATTTCATATGTAAGGACCTAATATTTAAATTTGAAAATAGTAAGAATTTTGATGTGACAAGTATTCCGTATTCGTTTTATTAAAAAAAAACAGTGATAATAAGTAATACGTATAATGTATATGTATCATATCTTATTTCGTTACGATAATTTTACACTACTACTATATCGATTCACAGGCTTGCTCTTCCTCATCACTATTCTGAGCCACATATTATGCCATAATCCATTCATATCTCCGTTATGTAGTTAGTATTGAGAGAAAAATTACTAAGAGACGAACAGAAGAAATACAAGTGATCCAAAATAGAGCCGTAAGGAATGTATACTGTCACATGTCGTGGCTGCAGGAGGAATGAATGAAAACATTAATTAGCGATTTATTAATTAATTATTCAATGTACAAAATCGCTTCACACGAATTAAACTTAACTCTATTCATTATATCGCAATATATCACATGTTTATAAACACTTAATTATCGCTGGATAAAATGTATTTATCGCTCGTTGAATATTCAATTCTCGCACATAGAATTCGCTCTGGTTTATTTCGCCGATTAGGTACTTCGATCGATTTTTTCGCATCATTTATCGCTTCGATTATCTCACAACGGCCATCCTAGGCGTCGTATCGCATCTCACTTCCGATTTCGGACCGAACGAACTGTCAAAACACGACAACTGATCATGCATGCTGATACATATATGTATAATGTATGTATACATATATGTATAATGTACACCTAGATATGTATAAGATTTTTATTTTATTGTAATAGGTGTAAACCGTAGAAATAAATAAATAAATAAACTGCGCCGCGGCGTAGTTCCGTATTTATACCGAAATGCTGGTAGTTTAGAACTTTCTATAGTAGATTATTATATGCAGTGTTTAGGCGAAGGTTCATGTCGCTTCTAAGTATCGTTTGTATTTTGCGAGGGTTGCAGACTTTTCTAGAACCTTCCTTAGTGTTCTTTCAAAGTGACCATTCACATACATACAATATGCCAAAGATATCTCATGGACACAAGTTTACCATTCTGCCAAAATATAACTGCCATATTACAAGTATTTCAACATTCATCACACACCAACATAAACCGCCTCTCATCCGACATACCCCAGCATGAAACAACACAAAATCAAATACACTTATCGCCCACTCACACGACTAAATTTTCAATTAACTCTCTACAATACATCGCCTATACGTAATACAACTATCACCTAGTGAACTAAAATCTCTAGAAACGTACAAAAAATATTTCCAAAAATACAAAAATTATTTCCTCAATAGTTGTATGAACCAGTGCTACTTTCTTTCATAAAAATACTTTTATACATAAACAGTAGGGTAAACTAAATTATAAATTGCCAGAAGGGTCTGGGATGGTCCACTGGATTCTGGAAGTATCGCGAAAGCGATATAAACACGGGTCTCTATAAATACGGGGGTATCGCGCTGCGCAATTAGAATTGTTTTTGACAATTGATAAAGAAGCGACCATAGAAGCGAACGAATACCGCAAATAAGTAATAGACAACAGTAGAGCAATGCAGTGGGTACTTACGTGCGAATTGTGTGAACCTGTATTCTGTGTGTTTGGAATATTCTGAGGCAATTAGTGTGAATTAACGAAGAAGAATAAATAAAAGTTTTAATTGTTTTAACTATGTTTCATTTGTCTCCAATAGCCTCGATCCCTTGATAGTATCTATATAAAATGATTTATTTTCTGTAAGCTGTGTATTGTATTTTCTTTCATACGGTAGTGTATAACAATATTCTTTTCGAAATGAGTTTTCTACTCATCGGGAGTAATATATTGCAACAAATATTTTGTTAAAAAAATGGATTCTCTACAACTCTCTATAACCGATATAGTTGGAGACTAAGACCCGGAATAAGTGTCTCACACATCCTGGTAAAGTAGCGAATAAGGCGAATACGGACGTAATAACTTCCATAATGCATTTTCGTCTCCATGAACGAGTTTTAGTAGCATTTGAGTCTTATGTACCTAAGTGCTGGCAAATATTTCTCGTCAAAAATAAATTGTGTGCTAGGGCTAAGCCGGGTTGTTTTTACCCTTTAACCCTTTGTTTACTGTCGAAACTCACGTCTCCCGGAAAAAAAAAGTATTAAAAAATTAATGATTCAGCAGTCCTCTCAGGACCTAAGATAATTAAGATAAGACGCTTAATTTTCCTTATAGAGATTATTAAAAGATCTATTTATATTAATTTATTATATATTTTTTAAACATTAGTTAGAAAACTATTTGACCGATTTGGAAGCTATAATTCTTGGTGGAATTCCATTTAAATGATTAAACTAAACGCTTTTACTGTACCGGTTTCGGCGTATCATAGCCATCTTCAGACCAGTCTAAAGATGACCGTGATAGGCTGAAACTGCTACGGTATAAATAATAAATGTCTCACTCCATGTAGTTATTATTATAAAGCACACGAAGTGGTGCGACTTTCTTCAGTTATAAAACATTGTGAAATTGTTAATTTGTTAATTGATATTATGTGATTGTTCATTCCAGCCCCGGGAAAAGAGACTGATCAATGTCTACACGAATCTCTTCCCGGATCCTGGCTGGAACCACCGGGAAATTTCTTCCGATGAATTTAATAGACTGATTCTTTTATCGTTCGAAATAAGGATTAGTAAGACACCGACCAAAACGAATAAAGGTTAAAAAACTGGCACGAAGATACGCATTATTTTTTCAAAACAAAATATATTATTACAAATATCATGTCTAAACATTTCTTCATTCAAAATTTTCAAAAATTAAAATATAAATTGGCGAGTTCTTACTCACATAAAATAATAAAGAAAAATACAATTTTATCCAATAAACAAACAAATATGTACATAATATAAAAACAATTTAAATTTTGGAGACATTTTCATTTTATTATTGCATTTGCCAAATTATTTGTTAAATATTTTGGAGGAAACAGTGATGTTACGCGATATTATCGAAAATAATAATGAATGTCTTACATCCATGTAGTTATTGTTAAGGTTACAAAGTTGTGAAATTTTAAATCTTTAAATTTTTAATTTGTAAATTGATTAAATAATTTAGAGAGTGTCTTATAAGAAAATGTATTATGTTTTAGCTGTATTAAAAATATATGGAACTTGATGAGTAAATAATATTTGATACCTACATTTCCATACAAAAATTTTGTATAAAATGCAAGAGAAAATATGACAAAAAGGTGCTCGTTGCCAGTGAATTTTAGAGAAAATTTTCCTCTTAAATCTACAGTAGGTCTATTTCTTCTTCCTTGCACTGTCCCAACTCATTGCCTTGGTAGCTGTTGGAGTCGGCTCTTCTCGTTTTTAAGCTGTATCTTCTTAGGTTCAGAGTCTCGCTTTCATCTAGGCCATTTCTCTGCAGCGTTCCTCTGAATGATTGTCAATAAAGCTCCATAGACATTACCTGTATTAACGTGTGGTCTCCATCTTATGTGCTCACTTTACCTCAGCTGTCATTCTTACAGTTTACTGTTTATGTCCGTGAATGCGTGAACTTTTAATCATGTCCTTGATTGATACTCTTACCGACTATTTATGCCACATTCGCGTTTCTGCTGTTTCAAGATGTTAAGAGTAGGAGTTATATATAGTCCAGCATTCGAGGCCATAATTGGGGATCTACCAATATTCTGGTATATTCCCTTTAAATATTTAAAATAAAGGCAATTTCGGGTCACATGAAATTCCTGTTATATATCTAAATTTCATCCATCCCACGCGTATGAATGAGGGATCCCAGATACTTAAATGCGTCACAGATGGCTTATATTTCCTCATCCAGCTGCATTGAAGGAGTTACAGCATTTGGGTCTTCAAATGACAGAAGTTAAGCTATTATCCTCCAGGATCCTTCTTAATCTTTCCAGGCTGTTCTGCAAGTTCTGACAAAAGAGTTTATTGCTAAGCATAGTGATAATTAAAATAATCACGTCGCACCACAAAGCAACTATTTGCTATCTAAATAAAAATCGTTTTTAAAATTTGTGTTTAAAATAATTCTGTTAATACAGGGTTAAAAATGATTATTTTGATCCCTTCATATGTAAGTCTCCGTCTACACAACAAAACCCTTTGTAACAGGGCCTAAATGACGTCCTCTAAAAATAATGATATCAGCCCTGCTATCATGCTCACAATTACCATTCCTTTCTAAATGTTTGTGTTGTGAAATACTAAAAATTTACATTACAATACTCCTGATTACGAAACAGGTTTCTAAATTTTACAGTACGGAAATTTCACACATTACAAATACCGCAGAAAATTTATGAAATAAATTCATGAATATTAATTATATTCTGTGAATCAGTATGGATAATGTTTTTTTTTATTCATAATTTTTATTATAAAAATCTTTAAAAATACGTGACCTCTAAGACAGACATGATGTTGTGACGTATCAACTCGCGTGGTATAGTGCCATAATATTTTTACATCCAGGTAGACCTCTTTCCACTAAAGAAAGACAATCGAATTAGTATGTGTAAGCCTTGTATGACCCATATTGTTTCGTTGTGTTGGTTTTTATACTCGTAAACACCAACACAATCGTTATGTCGTACGCACGGTTTACACATACTTATTCGATTAGCCTTATTAAATGGAAAGAAGTCTACCATACAAATGTGACGCGCGTATTCGTTTCTAGTGAAATAAAGTGTTTTGGCGGGAATTAAAAAAGTTGAATTTCAAAATAATTTTTTTACTCTTAAAATATACAGTTTTTTATAAAACTATTTTATAGACCAAAGTAAAGATTATTCTATAAAAAAATGTTAAATTCCACTATTAGAAGCGTGCCAAACAGTGCCGTACCTAGGTATAGAGCCACCCTTAAACAACATTATTTACTTTTTAATGTTCCTGTATCAATTTTTTGATATAAATTTATGACGAAGGTTTTGATATAGTTATATCAAATATGTTATGAATTTAATCGAAGGTCTTAACCAGATAAGTGGAACTAAAAACAAAGTAGGCGCGGATTCGTACTGCGTGCCGTTTCCCCACTCTTTCATTTCTTATATGACCTTAGAACCATTTACACGCATTTATCTTTGTAACCTCAACTGACTTGTAACATTTATTTTGTAATCACACCATGTAAGCCTCGAATCACCCTAAATAAACTAGAATATACAACCGTGAGTGTCTACTCTTGTTATTGTGTGCCTACATATATCGCGATACTACAGAAAATGAATATCGGAGGTTTCGTACGTATGATCGGACTTCTTCCTTACACTTCACTTTGGTGGCCATAACCATGTACACTAATAATACCAAAAATTAATAAAAAATATAATTATAAATGTAGATAAATCAGAAAAGAAGTGAGTGCATTTGACTGCATCATTCAAAAGTATATAGATTATAGCGTTTAAATCATATTACGATCTGGTCCACTTCCTTCTTGGGTAATAATGATGTCCATTGGCAAATTTTTGTATGATCGCAATATCGAAAGTTTCGGGAAAATCGCTTGATTTCACTCTCAATTCTAGGCAACCTTTTTATTTTATTTTAGCTCAAACATTCTCTACATATGGTAAGTTACCACTTACCAGTTTCTCCCGGTGATCCGCCGTGGTATCTATCTTTGGTTCGCTCACAATAACATGCACAAATTAATATACATCCCAAAACTTATGCTTGCCGCGGAAAATGAACCGTTCGTATTGGGATGAGCCAAGAATCGATGGCTTTGTGGCAACTTTGACGTACACAGAGAACTACGCAACCATAGATATATAGATCGCCAAAGACCAGAGACTACCAAGGATACTTGCCCGAAGATAAGGAATTGACTATTTATAATTTTCCAATGCATTTTCTTAATTAAGATTCTTGTAAAATTTTCAGTGATAGAGGATTAAATAAACTTTTAAGGATTCTTTTCTGGATATGGAAGGGAATTATTCGTTTTGTATCTCATTTTTATAATAGTGACCGCCCCTTAAAACTTGCAGCCTTTAAGCACAGCCTCACTTGACAGCGCCCACGTGACGTGTCTGTTACCAAATCACTACAAAGCCTACTTTCACTAATTGGAGATAGGCGTACATTGTTTCTCAGTGTGGTGATTTTAAATTTTCACGTTAATGAGGAAACTTAGTTTTATTAATGTTACGAGCTTAACCATGAAAAACCACACAGACTAAAATTGAGAATCTTAGTTCAACAACCACATTTTATAACTTTGTAGGAATTAAAATAATTAAATTTAAACTTTAAAGCGATTAAAATAGTTATAAGGCTCTTTTTCATCTTTTCAAACTTAATTCTATGACTATCAACACTTAAGCTATATTTGTACCCAATCATAGATGCCATATGAGATCAGTACTCTCTCAACATGTTCGATAAAGTATCATTTTAGTTTTGTGACGATTCACATAATGTAGGCAACCTTGAATTTCCTTAAGAGTTAAGGTTTTCACAGCTATTTGGATTCTGCTGTAATTTGTAAGTTTTGAAAAAAAACCACTTTAAAAATAGACAAAAAAAAACTCTCAAAAAATATAATTATTAGGATATTAATAAATGAGCCGCAATTCTTAAAATTCGTTTTTACATAAGATATTTAATTCGGAAAAAAATTGTAAAAAATACGTCTAGTTTACAAGGGAATTTAATTATAAGAGAATAAATACTTTAACTGCAATGTTAATACCTATGTTTCACTATATGTTTGTTTTTCAACATTCTTTAGCTATGAACATAGAGTACAAAGTTATACAGATTAAGCCCCTTCTATGGGCGAGGAGGCATAATATGTCCCCCTCGCATATATTGTCTCTTCCGATAAAAACATCAACTTGTAATAAAGCGCGACTTATATATTTAGTTTGACCTTCTCATAATTGACAATCCCAATTATAATTCATAATTTTGTTGTCTGTCCGTCCTTCCATCCGTCGTAACCTCGTGTAACGTCCGTAAGTTGTTGGTTGTGGGAGATACTGTCGAGTACTTCTCTCGAATCGATGAAGATATCTGTACAATTACTTGATTTGTTCAATTTACTTTGTATGATGGTGAATGTTTTGCGGTTGCATATTCCCCAGTGAACCCGAATGGATTCTCATTTGGTGATTGAGTTTAGTCTTCTTTGAGTGCTTTTTCATTATTTAAATTAAGATTTTTGACATATTAGATAAATAATGCTCACATGGCGGCCATGGGGGGTGAGCTCTCCGCTTACAAATCCATGGTCCAAAATCAATATTTGACCCTCTGTAGACGGTCTGGTCTGAAGGCTGTATTTGGTGTTCTAGCTCCGGGAGTGAGGCCCGGGTCCTTGGAGGCCGCGTCCCTCCAGCTGGGCGCGCTCCAGGCCCAGGCGCAGTACCCCGCCGCGGCCCTGCAGGGCGCCAGGGCCGCCTCCAGGTCCGCAGCGTCCTGCCTCGTCACGGCCGTCCAATACACCCATGGACAGCAGGTATTCTTTAAGACGATTAACATAGATATTCAACTGTCTGCAATCGATGTTCCCTATAAGGTGTGCGGGTGTGCGGCCGCACACCCATAAATATTTGTAGGCAAATATCGCACCCCTAGTTTGAAACGAGCCAAAATTTTTCATTTTTGAGATGATAATACAGAAATGTTGAAAAAAATATTGATAATCTGGTTGAAAATATCACAACTCTAAATGGACTGGGCAAAATTTTGAGACAAAAAATATATTATAAATTTTTCATAATATTTGATATGTGGGGTATAAAACAAAGGTAACAATATCCAAAAAATTTAAAAAGTAAACAAAATTTTTATTAATTAATTAGATTTTTTTTTTGGATTTGCTGCCTTTGCTTGTATATTCCACATTTTATGTGATTTTTCGAGTCAATATTATTGCCAGCTGAGTCTTGAATTTTAAAAAATCTTAAGTTGCAATTTATTTAAAAAAAATGTATTTTTAACAATATACAATACTCAAAGTCTATCACGCAAACATTTTTGATCACAGTACACAAATAAAATGAATTTAAAATTACTTAATTAATTCCACTCAAAGAGAAAAAAATACTGATTTCTATTATTTTAATTAATTTTATTTAATATCCATTTGACTATTAAAAATTAGAAAAGACGCTACCAAGTTTAAAAATTTTAAGTTTTCAATATGAAAAAAAAGCGCTGGAATTCTGCAATAAAAAAGTCTTCTTTTGAATATATAATTTACGATGACTTGATTTTTTACGTGTTTCTGTTTCCTTTCAAATGTTTTCTTGTTTTCTACATAGATTTTTGCTATAAAGGGATGTTTGACTGACGGAGAACGCAAAAATCTATGTTTTGACGAAAGATTACTATAAACCAAGTCATTGGCACAAGCGCTTAGTTTTCTATTAAAAGAAAATATAGTTTTGTATTAAAAGAAAATATATTTTGTGGATATTCACAATTTATATAACCGCCACAAACCGATTACCAATAAGAACAATGTTTTATTAAAGTGCTTTATTGCTGAACCAATATAAAATAATTTCTTACCGATTAAACCTAATTCGTACAATGTAATCAATTGCGACGATACACGAAAATAATGGCGGTCATAAACATATATCGGTTTCATAAATACAATGATAAGTCGCTATGAAAAATTAATAAAACCAACAGCGTAGCAATATTTATTTATCAACACACTACTGGACTTTTACAGTATACATAAAGTTATAAGAATTTTACGTAAGCTTTAAAAATTCAAAAAATGAATAGAAATAAAACATATTCAAGAGAAATTAACAGTAATTAAAATACCTTGAATAAATATATGCAACACGATTAGCATAAAAGCAAACACTAATAATAAAAAAAGAAGAAATAATAATAAAATAAAATAAAGATATTTAAACCAATATACTCAGTATATTGGTTTAAATATCAATATAGGCCTATATTTAAACAACTTATTCATTTAGTTTATTGCAGTTTTTGTATTTGTTTTATATTTGTTTTAAATGTATTTCCCCATACCAAAATACCGTATAGAATTATCGATTCTACCACAGCTTTCTCACTAGTCTTCCCTTTATTCTTACACACAACAGCACCTGTATGTGTGTGTGTTTTAACGCAGTTTCGTGGCACATTTCACCCTCGGAAAAATTCTTTTCGAAGCCTCGGAAAAACCTTGTTATATTGTGTACTATTCCATGGTGGTGTGTTACAAAGCGCGCCAACCTTTCAGCAGCCATCATTTCCATATGATTTACATACCCTAAGATAAACGACCCGACTCGTTCCATTGATTTGTGTGATCTACGGCTTTCATTACAACGCGCACCAAATTTCATTGTGGAGGCAGGCAAATACAGCCTTTTCTTTGATGCGGTCGCTGTAGAGCTGATTGAAAAGAAGAAAGCGAGGAAGGGTGCGCGGAGATCGGGGGATGATGTTTTGACTAATGACTTGTCTCGGGGGTGGGTTTCCAATACGTTTTTTAAACAACCTTGAAAGAACAACCTTATTATGTCTAGAGGGAAATTCATGTACCCCTGCGGGCATGGTGTTGTGATTCGCTTTTCATAATATTTGTTTAGGTGAAAAGCCACTGCTTATTCGAGTAATCCTGTTTTTTTAACCGACTGATTAACACGTAGCACTTAGTGTGCTTCTAGCATGGTTCTTTGGTTTTTCAACTGTGGTTGAGGATTACGAGTGCTCGCTGTGTTTGCTCAGCCGTTGTTAGTAAAATATGAATCTTTAGCAAAGAAAAACAAACACAAACTTTACAAATGAAAGGAAATATACAACCGAAGAAAATAATTGCAGAATATTTTGAGTGTGCTCAAATTTTTCAAGAACAAGATAATGGTTTAATCCCAGAGGGATATCATTAATCAAGATATATATTATAGACGTTTCACAGAGACGTAAGTAGATGTGGAAGTCTTTTTTTTGGGTGTTCATAGAGCTTACGACCTATCGTACGGCTGGTGTTCGCTTTTCACAATGTAACGTTCACCAATTCCACCCAGATAGACTACCACAAGTATCAAATATTTGGAAGTCGTATAAATATAAATATCTTTAACTTGTATGCCTTGTTTGGTATTTTTACTACTGCCACTGACATCTGTACTGGTTTATAGGAATGACAAAGTTTTTGAATGCAGGTGGCGGTAGTAAAAATACAACAATGTGGTAGTCTATCATGGGTGGAAAGGTGAAGGTTACATTGTGTAAAGTGATCACTTAAGCCAGCCGTACGATAGGTCGTTAGTCCTATGAACACTAAAAAAAAAGACTTCCATACCTATTTACCTATATATAAAAACAGATTCGTCTCTATGAGACATAAATAATATATATCTTGTAAAATAATTATATTGCTTAGGTTATATAAGTATATATGTGGGGTATAAAAGCAAAGGCAGCAATATTCAAAAATATTAAATGCATTCATCGAGGTTTACTAATTGATGATGTAGTGAATTGGAAATTTTTTAGGAGACATAGCCTGTAAAATTATATGACTCATGATTTTGGCAGGGACAGATACATAAAATCTAGAATTCAGTAAATTTTAAAATAGTTATCCTTCGTAACATTTTTTAAATTTTTTGGATATTGCTGCCTTTGCTTTTATACCTCACATATTATGTTTATAGTTAAGAATGTCATTAATGATACTTGAAAGTTGAATAGTTGGAGAATAATGCAACTTTTTAACAGAATAATTGTTACCAAATAGATTAAAAACAATATATTAGTTATTTTAAACTGAGCTGACTATCGCGTTGCAGTATCTTCGGCCTGTTCTAGTAACATGCATGTATTAAATGTATCAATGAAGCGCTACATATACAAATATGTAAATACAAAATTGATTTTCGGTGTTCTATGTTTTAAAATATCACTCAATATTTTCAAGAAGTTGGATGTAAGTTTTGGGGTTGTTGATAGAGCCTTATACCCTATATGTTGGGGTGATGACAGTAGAAGCAAGAAGGAGGAGAAGAAGTTTAACACAATCTATTTATATTATAAAACGTAGAGTGTGGATAGTACGAATGGAAGCAGTACTAGAGAAATGAAATGACTGACTGATTGACGCAATGTCAAGGGGTACCGTTTATGTAGCTCGCTGACCCTTTGTTCGTTCCCCTTCCAGTCGGGAACTTTATCGCTGATCGATGGACTTTCAAGTCTGGTTCACGACTGGAAGTACTTAGATCAGCAAATTCACACAACTGTTGTGTAAAAGTAAATTTTTAAATAATGATAGTGTTCGTGATTGCCTATATCCTGGGCGCGGGATCGAAGGCATCGCGGACTCAACATGTTTTGTATAAAAGTTATTTTTTTTGGTTCAGCGATCCATAGAAACGCGGCAGCGACTGAGTTTATTACTAACACGTATGTGTTCCAGCGACAGTAAACCAAGCATGTAACTACCTATGCGTGAGAAGTAATCTTTAGTTGTCAGAGTGATACAATCCAGTGAATTATAATTTATAAAAGATTTTCACAGGTGCGATTACGAAATTGAGTGTGAGTTAAAGAACGGTGCTACAATTAAATTCGTATCTAGGAACTTTGTTAAAATTATCGATAATTATTTTCCAGTGTTTCATTTGCCTTCCATAGCCACGATCTCGTGACAAAACTGTAAAAATAAACAAAAATTTCTTGCAGGAATGGTACTATAAACGTGTCTGAGACATATAACAAATTTTTTTTTTATAGATTATCACATTTTATTTTAAAACATTCAATCCAACTTCTGTTTTTATTAACGGTTGCTCAAAATATTAAAAAAATGGTGTGGGGTGTTAAAACACCCCTTTTCCCATTTTTTTTTTCAATTTCCCGATAAGCCTTCCGTTCCGCTGCTCACCAAAGGCTGCTGATTACATTTGATGGGCGTTTATTTCGTGATATGTGACGTCAAACGAGCCACACCACCATGGGGATTTTTACATTTCACGCAGGGGTAGGTAACTACCCCGCAATCGATTCGCTTTGGTGACCAAATTCAATGCTATTATTTTATTATGTTCGTGGGACTTTGTGTTGTGTGTGTGCGAGTTCATTGTGTTGTATTCAGATTTCGGTATCAGGATTACTCAAGTCATCGACTTCACGTTGAATATGAAATGAATGCTTGAATTGAACTTATAGTAACTGTCATTTATTCACACTTAATTTAATTGAATAATATAAGGTCTTTATATTCTTGGAATTCCTAATTTGAATTAATGTCATATTAAAGCTTTGACATTTATTTACCAAAATTGGATATTCATTTTAAGCCATGTATTCACTAGGGGACAAATTGTCCTTCAACAGCACGCGCGGCATAGAGTCTACGTGACGTTGCAACGTCCTGCACTGTTCCGCGACGTCGTGCACAACATAGCGCGGCATTTGTACGTGCCGTGGCAACGTTGCCATGCGCACGGTACCCGAGCGAGCTCACTGCAACATTACACGGAGCGTCAGTACCACGTGGTATGTTTACAAGTGAATACGCATGCGCTGTATCTGTCAAGATGAGAATGTGGGGAAACGAAATTGTTCTTGAACTCATCGAGCTGTATCGATCGAAGATCGCATAGAATATCCGTCCTTCTTTCTCTTTGCAGTAAATAATTTCGCATCCACCACCTTTTTCTCCTCTTACGTTTCGATAAACTCGTTAACATAAATGGATACGCAGCTGTCATCATAACCTCATAGGGCGACATTTCCGCGACGTGTGGAAAACAATAATTATTTGCAAAAAGGACCTTGTTTTTAATAATATTCAATTTACTACAGTAAAACCTCGTTAATTTGAAATTGCGACCCAAAAAAATATTTCGAATTGCGCGGAACCCCGTTTTCGCTAAATGACGAAGTGTAAATATATACCGCAGCTGTCATCATAACCTCATCGGGTGACATTTCCGCGACAAGATATGTGAGTCCCGATGTGTACACGTCAAATGACCGCGTCATGTCCCCGAAACATGAACGTAGATGTTCATGCGACATGCCGCGCGGAATGCTGCGCTATTTGTCTCCTAGTGAATACATGGCTTCATTCCACTGTTTGTTTTTTCCCTATTATCGGTGTGTCTGCGACCATTGAGAAAATTTAAATTTTCGTTTTTATATTTAATATGAATTCCGTCGTGGCACTAATGCTGCACAGTCGGCACAACATATTAACGACGTGTATGGATCACATACAGAGTTTTACATTCTGTGCACAGTGCAGTGAAAAAAAAATTAAAGCTAAGAGCCAAAACTAAACTGACGTTTTTAAATCTGTGGTTAGGCCCACCCTAATATACGGCCACCAAATATGGACCCTAACGGAGTGAATGATAGCAAGGATCCAGTCTGCCGAGATGAATTTTCCAAGGGGGTAACGGAGGTCATACTGGTGGACAGAGTAAGAAGTGCCGACATTAGGCACACACTCGATATAGAGACCCTACTCCTACATATAGAGAAATCACAAATGCGGTGATGTGCTTATCTTATTAGAGGAATGACTATCAAGAAGTACTCTCTTGAAAATACACTAAATGCAATTTCTGCTTCCTGTCTTGGGTTTTTAATGACACCCAGCTGCAAGTATACTACGGGTCCGGAGCAAGCTCTAGGTCGTGGAGCTTGCTTCTGAATTCGTCATCCCTTCCCTTTATAGCTACCCCTATAAAGTGCAGACAGTATAAATTACCTATCACGACGTTTGAAAATCTATTTTAGTTTGTCGTGATTTGTGTTGAAGATATCGATCCAAGTGGCCAGTCGTCGTAAACCCATTTTTTAAATTAAATTTTTGACACGTTTGTCTTAATAATGTGTTCGGTATTTTGCATGCCCTTCGTCTTTCATTCATCGTACACCTTAATAGTCGTAATTTATCTACTGTCAATGACATGGGCGTGCAGTGGGAACATCGCAGCATGACTTTTACGTAACCAATTATTTAAAAAAAAGTTTCGTAATATTTCTATCACAGATTTCTATGACAGATTTTGAATCAACATTCTATATTGTAGGTACACGTCTACTATTACCGAAAATAACATTATATCATTAATAAACTAAGTTTTTACGCAAATAATTTCATCTTCATCTACATATTTTTAATTTCGTGCATAAACGCCCGCAGCTGTCATTTCGTCTACGTGACGTCAAGCTTCAGTAAACATTGCATTGTGTCTATGGCAACGGTTCAAAGACACGGTGATGGGTACTGAGGCGTGACGTCATTTTCTCTGATCGGTGTTTCAGTTAAAATGGTGGATGGCACAATTGTATGCTTTTATTTTATTGAAAATCTTATTAATCTCAATGTGTATATTAAAACTGGATCATTTTTTAGAATCCTTTTAAAATATTTTCTTCTCTAAAATCACTTATTCTTTGATTCTTTCATACTATCATCATGCCTTTTATTATCATAGCATTCATATTTTGATATATCATAAAAATCTTTAGCATTTATATTTGATTTCTATTTTTTTTCCATTATATACGTTCACAAAATAGTCATGATTCAATGTTCCCACTGCACGCGCCTGGTCAATGGTAGAGTCGAAATCTATATGGCTGAGTTGAGTGTCATTTTGTATCAATTACCCATCGAAGTAAATCTCGAATTTACTTTCGAAAAAGTGTCGTAAAATAGTTTTGTATTGAAGATTGTGAAGTGATTATCGACAACATCGCAGTAAAATAGAAAGGAAAAGGTACACTCCCGTGGTGATGAGGTCGACTGTCATGTGTGCTTCTTCCTCCAGTAAATTACAGTCCACCAATCGTTACGTATCGCCTCCTTTTCATCCCCATCCTCTCATCCCTCCCTATTTCCGTAAATTTTTCGTCGGGAACATAATGAAAATTAGACAATTTTTTTTATCCTTGATCGGATCTGGTCTAAGTCGCTAAATCGAGGAGATGATTTTCCGGGATCACAATGATCCTGGAATCCAAAGAGGGATGTTATGCTTCTCTTTTCATACTCTCTCACACAATTAATGCAATGTTTAATCCTTGTTCGGATATGAAGGATATATTTTCTTTTATGTTTATGTTAATTTATATAGCGTCGTTTTTGCATAAGAGACGCTTCAAGGGCGCTTTACAGGTGCGACATCCCGAAAAAATGAGTTCTTAGGCTCTTCTTGAAGAGTTCCTGGTTCTCCATAGATCGCAAAACTGGAGGCAGCTGATTCCACATAGCTGGGCCCGCAAAAGTGAAAGCATGTTCTGCAAATTTGGTGGCTCCAGGTCTCCTTGGTACTACGAGCCTGCAGAGTGCCTCCGATTTGGCTGACCGCAGTGTGAGCTTTTGTCACAAATGAGTTATAATAAGGTTGAGAAGGTGTTTCTCCTCTTTGGCCTTTATTAATTCTGACTTAAATAATATACCGAGGGCACTAGGTGGCGCCCTCCTACAATTATATTTATCATTTAAGCGCAATACGCTAGATGGTACTCAACAAACATTATTAAAAAAGATAGAAATGCACCTTCTAAAAAAATCATACGCACAATTTTCCCAACTATTTTCTATTTACTAGTGCAGGAATAAGCAGTTGTTTTAATAATGTGACCGTGAAATGAAATTTTGATGAAAATGGCGCTGTATAAATGATATATTACGATTACTATTATTATAAAATATTCATCATCGGGACTCGATCCTGGAGGTTTCTATTTCAGGTTTCTATCTCCTTGGATAGAAGTTCAACGCATGTAATATATTTTAGGTTTCTTTTTAATAACACAATATATATCCCTGCGTATCCTCGCCGACTAAAAGAAAGAGGCACGTAGCTGTTTGTCTTAGCTATTTTTTATATCTAGAATGCAATGTGATTTTCAGCCTGGCATTGTACCCACTTGTCTACGATTGGTGATAAAAATGTTTATTATTTTATTTATAGTAAACCAAGTAAAGCAATATTTATAAAATGCGATGTTTTCACGTTTCTCGCATTTATATCACAATATAATTTAGAATTTCGTGTGCAATTGTAATGCTGGGGAGTTGTCTGAAATATGGGGCAAAACGTGTTCTATAACAAAAACGAACCCACGGCAGAATAACTCCGAAGAAAGTCTTATTAATACACGTACGTGAGAAAAGTTTGAACATGAATCTACGTGTAATGTTTTGGGCAAAAACCACCCTTCCTGGGTGGCTGTATACACGATTCAATTTCACAGTTTTGTAAACATTACCGGCATTGAATCCGTATAGGCACCTCATATTATATTATATATTACAATACGTTCCTTTCTCGGGGGTGGGATGCTCTGGATTAGGGGAAGACGGAATATAATGTGTTGTATTATAAGCATAATGGGCAAGATAAGAAGGAAGCAGGCCTGATGAAATAAAAATATAATGCGATGAAAGCATAATACGATGAAAGGGAATCGAATGATGAATAGGTAATGTTAGACACATTTTTAACACGTCAACATATTTTATTAGTTATACAATGAAAGTTTTCTTGAGAACATTCTGAACTCCCAGCATACATAATGTTGTCAAGGGATCGTGGCTTACACAAAATCACTGGAAACGAGTTTGATCGGAAAAATACCGAATGTTTTTAGAATCTTTGATCTGCACTTTTTATCTTATTTCGTAATTCGAACTAATTATCATTTCTTAATTACTTGTCTCTCATATACAGATGCACGTTACTTAAATCGCCCACGTTCGCACAAGAAAACTTCTCACTCATCGGTAGGTACTTTCTTGATTTACTGTCGCGGTAATCACAAATGTCGCGCACTGCCACTCTGCGCGACATGTGGCGTCACTGTCGCGACGCGATGTCCCCGCAAAACAAAACTGCCCGCTCGCACGACGCCGACGGGCATTAATAAATTATCCGTCGCTTCTCGAATATTCTAGTATAATCCATTCCACGTTCATGTGGAACGTTCAAAAGACTTCAATTACGTGCAATTACATAGTTTTGACTCTCGTGATAACAAAAATCTGTATTTATGATAATTCCTTCAATCGAAAGAACCACAATACTCGTGCTTAAATTTGCAATTTTCATATTTCTCTCTGTCAATAATTGTTACCCATCAATTTTATTTTGTTTGCATGACCGATCATGTGAAAAGCTACAAGCGTTTCTTTAGTGGCAGTACTAAGATTTGCAGGATACCGAGGGAGATGGAGGAAAACAGTTAAAAGGGTGGAAGGCTATGAAAATCGTGATCTAAAGTGTCTTTTCAAATAATGGTTTTTAAATTGTAAATTATCCATCCTTTATAAGGAACCCAGTGGAGTAGTTTTAATTTTTGACTATTGAAATAATAATTAGTACCAATTTTGTGATAAGAAAGTTCAGAGAAGTTATTTTTAAGGCAACGGCGACGTTCTTTTATTCTTGTATTTAAGTTTCACGCAGTTTAGTCTATATATTTTATCAGTCTCCGCAAGATCTATATTTTTTACGCAAGTATGCAAGTCTATGTTAAAAAATTAAATGACCTTGAAATTTGCTAAATATTTTTTGATGAACTTTTTAAGTAACTGAGGGTTTCCAGTTTTGAAGAGTTAAAATCTGGGTTAGGTTAGATTAACCGTTTACTGCCCTATTTTGACATCAAAATTAAAAATAATTAATTTTTGCTGATTTCAAGGTTTAATATCCCAAATGGGGGGCCGATTAAAATGTTTTGACCGAAGATTTTTCTTCAACTAGTGTCATGTCAGGTCCTCCCAACGTTGACTATCCCTTGATAGTACATCTCCCTTTGGTTTCTTCTAATTATTATACAGATCTCACATCTGTGACAGGTAAAAAAATGCTTTTTTTGAAAAGCAGCAAAATTGAATACCCACAAGCATTGTAAAATTAAACATATTAGAAACGTGTGCTTTCTCTTTTCTTTCTCTTCCATTTAACAAGACTGAGCCACAGCAACGCGTGGCCGGGTACAGCTAGTAAATAATAATAATAAAAAAATATATTTAATATATATATATCCCACAATACTTGTTACATCCACCCCTTAACAATTGCACAGTATTGTTGCGTCCACCGACTTACTGCGTCCAATATACGGACACAATAATGTTTTCACGCCAAAATCGGTCATTTTGATGCTTTCATCATCAAGCATCGACTGGCAAAAATTTTTATGGAAGCAAAAAATGTCTCAAAACGTCTGGTAATGAATATTGGCGGTTCGACGATTTGCTGCCATGTACGCTGTGAGGGAGTATAATTTCTTAATTCTCATCATGTATTGGAGATAACATCGGGAGAGGTTTCCCCTTGCCTTCTCTGGAGACTTATTCTCTTGGGATTGCCTTCCCTTAGCTGGAAACTCGCTATTCGCCAACTCATTATCTTCTATGATACTGATTGTAATGTCAGTGGCCACATTGTACGGGGCTCGCGAGGCCAACTACTCCAGGACGCAAATGAGTTCGGCTTGATAGTGTTGCTGATAGTATTGCAACATGGCATGATATTTTATGGAGGTACTGTATCCAGCATAGTACAACCCCATCGTAGCCCTACTATCCATTCGAACCTAAGGATTATGCCACCGAATTAAAAATATTTCATGGTTATTTAAATCAGTAGGTGTATACAGTATTTTAAATCATTTCAAAACATTTTATATCGTGCATTCTATATGCAGGTTAAAATCGGAAATTTTTATCATTTGTGGGAGATGAAGAATATTTTTAATTAAAACTTTTAGAAAGCCCCTTTTTTGCCTGTCGCTGTTAAAAATTGTTTTGAGCTACGCATAATGTAGTTATAACAATTTTTAAAATATACGTTTCCAAAAGTATATTTTAAAAATTGTTATCGAATTTAAAGCGTGATTTTTTCGTTTGGATATTATTTAATAAGAAAACCTTTTTGGTTAACCAAAGCTTAAAAATTCTTCTTTCGAAGGCCCACGCAACATTGGCATCGGTTATCTTTCGGAACACAGAGACGGAATCATCATTTTCTCCAAATCTCTCTTTATGACGGGCAGCAAATGAGTATCTCCACAGGACCAAAGTCATGACAATTTACCATCCGGCTTAAATATATATTGTCACGAGATTCTAGAAACGAAAAGATCAGCACTCGGTCGAGCAACAGTTTGTATGATTTTAGAACGATCGGAAGAAACTAAAAAAGGGTGGAACACACGAAAATATACGAGAAGATTCGAAAAATAACGTTCTTTATAAATCTCAATGTGATTTTTTTTGCTTTTGCGACGGGTTTGGTGCTTTTAATGACAGCTGTGATACAGCTGTGTACCCACAGAAACTGTGCGATGGAAAAAGTGTGTCCAGTATAAAGTGTACAAGTGTGGAATATTTTAGTGCGAATTACGGAAAGGGACTCGAATTACTGGGCTGCGTCATCATGACTATTATACCAACATGGTAATCTTTACACGCTAGTCAATTGGAATTATAACATCTAGACGCATACGTAAGTCTGATTAGCGTTTATTATAATGATAAAAATTTGATATCATCTTTAATTCAGATAAATTACAGATTTTTTACATAGACGAAGATATTTATATGGGACAGTATATTTAAAAGTCTAAAGTCTGGATTAGGTTACACTGAGTGATTGATTGACACTTTACACGATGTAAATTTCATCTTAAGACAGGTCTTAAGCCCTGTAAATACCTGTGGAATTCATACCACAATGCAGAAAACCACCAATCTAGGCCACACACATACACAGTGGCAAGGAATGCCACATAAGCAAATCGGGGACGAGCAAGACACGTGCGGACGGCAGGTCATTGCACTACTTTGTTCGTAAATCATATAAAAAAGGCACACGTCCTAGGCGTGCATGTCAGCCCTTCGTAGACCTCCGGCGGGTGGCCGGAGGCTATGGCCCTTAGACTATCTATCATTGTCTTTACAATCATACTCATGTATATTTTGTACTTGTTTTATCAAGATAATAAATCATCAAATATTCTACGCCTTTGAAGCTTTTCCGTCGCATGACGGTGGTGACCCGAAAAAGCAATTGCTCCTTATCATCTCTAAACCCCCAAACACCCAATGAAGACTGTCAAACATACTTTTACATATAAATGGCTTCGTTTCTGTATGAAACTTTATAATTTATCCAATTAATGTGGACAAAGTCCAGTAATCGTGTTCTTAGATCACAATAAAAAAATATATTTGAAATAATATTCATCATCGTCATACTCACCATCTTTGCGTCCAGTAAACGTCATATTCCTTCCCAAACTCCTTCGAAGCCTCTGTTGAGGGTATGCAGTTCCACTGTCTGCCCACTACGGTCCGTATCGTCCGATTGACCTTTGACCTGCCCACATTTCGCCTTTCGGTCAAATTTGTTAGAAACTCAGGAGCTCGATCTTTCAAAGATATTCCACGAATTACGGCATCCATGTTCTTCAGAAATCTTTAATTTGTGTATGGTACTGACAGTGACACCTAACGTCTTGGATCTGTATGTTAAGCCTTCTAAAAAGACATTTCGTGCGTTCAAAATTCAAGGCTTTATTTAACTTTGAACAGACAAGCCGACCTTCAAAATATGATGAAAAAAACACATTTGAACTTGCCAAAGATTATAAATTTATCATTTTTGAGATATTAGAATTAAGAAGAAGATATGTTATTTAAATAGCGAAAACTATTCTGAATTTGCCAATCATCGTTCGGTAATAATGAATTGAAGTAATGAAAAGAGCACTCAATTGGATGGAAATTAAAAAAAAAACTTATTTATAACGTTTTCATATTTGTACATACAATTTTCAATAACGAAATGCAAATATATTTTTTGAACATAATTATTGAAAACAGTACAAACATATAACATTAGAAATAGGAATAGAATAAGATTACCATATCAAAAAAAAAGTATATACACAGAATTGTTTAATGTACAGAGGTGTAAAAATATATGATGAGATGTCAGAAAACATGAAGAATATAAATAAGATGAATGAATTTAAAAAAAATGCTATAATTATTGTAAAAATAGTATAGAATTATAGAGCATAAGATGTATTATTTATTGTATTATAGATTGTACCATAGATTTGATCATATTATAAGATGTATTATTTTTTAACTATAGATTATAACATAGATTAAATTAGATCCATCCATCCGTCCATCTGTCTATCTGTATGTCTGTCCCCGTAACTTCGTGTACGTCCTTCGAATTCGCGGCTAAAAAAACTAAATTAAACGACCGGAAATGGGGTTGGAACCCCGGGTCAGCAAATCTGAACCAGCTGCTCTATGCGTGTTGCTACGGTAACCTTAGTAAAGACGCGAACCAAATTTCCGTCATTTTTGACGGGTTACAGCTAGGGTATACTAACAAAATTAAAAACTAAAATTGTATTCTGAAGAAGGGACCATTGGCTCTGAAACATGTTGATATTTTCAATGTATAGGTGGTAAAAGCAAGGTACATTTTTACTCCCTTTATATTAATTCTGCTTGTCTTCTTGTCTGACGAAAAAACTTTGGATCCATTTTAAACCCCTTTCCCGTGATCTAATCGAGCTGAAACTTTGCAAGCAGACTCGTGGCGACGATCAAGAAGATCTTACAAATTTTCGTTAAAAAATGAATACATTTTTGGATTTTTCAAATTTTGGATGGTTTTTTCATACAACTTTTTAAGTTGTATGAAAATATTTCAACGCGAACACGAAACCTGATTATAGTATAATTTTGGATTTTTGGAAATTTTTTATTACTCCCTTTCGTAGTGTCGCCCGCCCGAAACCTAACGCGTAGGTGAAAAAAAAAATGTTTCAACTAGTAAATGAGAAAGGGAGTATAATAAAAACTTGGTTTTTATGGGTTACTATTTTATTAATTATAATATTAAGAATATACCGTCTCAAAGACACAGCATTCTTATAATCGATATCGCTATTTGAAATCCAGAAAAAGGCCCACTTTACAATTCCTCTCACTTAAAAGCGGCTGACATTTAATAAAGGCCGGAGATACAACGGCGTCCTAAAGAGCTTATTTGAAATTGAATCAAGAGTTGAGCAAAAAATGGAAAATTCGCAAACTTATTGTCACTCGAGATTACGCTGCTAGTAGGGGGGGGAAGGAGTGGGAGGTGCTGACGCGGCGAGAAAGGATATTCAGAGTTTTGTTTGGAAAATAATAGCGATGGCATTTTTCTTTAATAAAGTATAACAAGTGATGTTTAAAACCCCAACGAAATCCAAGAGACTTATCTCCTTTCTTTAAATGGGGTCTTTTATATTTCAACGAGTGGACGAATTTACGTGATTCGATGAGTGGTCCAATTCGCGTGATTCGATGGGTGAATGAATTTACGCGATTTGATGATGGGACGTATTTTGATTGGTAATTGTTGCGTTAAACTGTCCTCATAAGCATAAAAACAGGTTTATTTAATTTAATTTTTTAATTTATAGACTATCGACAGGTCAGAATGACCCTAATGGATAGTCATTTAGGACAAGGTGATTAGTACAGTTACAATTTACGATAATACATTAAAATAAAACATGAATACATTATACAATATAAGTATACTACAGTAAGTGATTACAAGATGAACGAAGTTCACATTCTCCGCACGACATAATAGGCATGTAGGCTCCCAGGTCAACTAAGTCAGAAAATGTGTACCCGCGCTTTGTGGCTATAAAATTTTTGTTTAGGTTGATTTCCTAAGAATCCATCTTACACTCTCAAACTATTTTCGGTCAGGAGCGATATATTTGCAAATATTACAAAATTAGTTAAATATGGGGTAATTTTCTACATAACATATTTTAATTACAGTATGATATAATAGTTAATAATCAAAAAATTGATTTAAAATGTATACATTATCATTAATCGAAACACTTGTAAATAAACAAAATACTCGTATCTCAAAATGTGATTTTGTGGAATATCTAGCTGTCTTTAAGTTACAGATACACATGACCATTTTGAGTATGCTCATAAATGCTCACATATGCTCAAAGCTAACACTCAACCACACGCTTATTAGTAGCATGCTCTCGTCATAGAATAGAGAGGAACTCTAGTTCAGAATTGAAACTTTGCACACTGAAATAGAAAATTCAAGTGAACCAATAAATCAAAAACCCAGGATTTAATCAAACACACATGTTTATTACTGGCATGCTCTTTTCATTGAATAAAGACGCTCTTGTTCAAAATGGAAACTTTGCAAACTGAAATAGGAAATTCAAGTGAACCAATAAATCAAAATATTTCCCGAGTTTCCATCTGCACATTTTTGATATTAGTTTTTATAATTTTTATTGTAAGATTTGAATCATTCATGTCTTTTAATAAAGTTTCATAAATATTATTTCTTGCTATATTATTTTTACACAGCGGTAGCCGAGTATTCCACACACATTCGTGATTCCTATAATAAGTCACGAAAAGTATTTTGTCATCTCCCCAACGCGCCATATTTATTTCATCTCTCGCGGACTGAGAAGATCGTATTGATAATCGATACTAGCCGTGAATGACATAAGCATGCTCATAATAAGCAAGCCTGTTTACACATGCTCAAAAGGTACCCCTTCTCATGGTGAATGATATTAGCATGCTCATAAATCAAGCGGCGTTTGATTTTTGAGCGTGTCACTAAGGAGCATGCTCATTACTAGCAATGTGCGTACACACATGCCACTAATAAGCAAGGGCTAAAGAAGGTCAATACTGCGCATGCTCACATGCCACTAATAAGCATGTATATCAGTACCTTTATGCTTTATATAAACGTTGAATCTTTTAATCTGTTTCTCTTGGTATTATTGCTTTAAATATAGTAGTAATTTAAATTACCTAACTATCAATTACCTTGTTTCTGAGAGCCGGTAAAAGTACGTATGTAGTTCATGAACACTAAGAATGCGCTTGAAATAATGTGCGCAGAAACGCATTTGAAGAAAAGGTGGGGCCTAATTCGGTATGTCACCAATTGGAATACAGATATTTTGATTTTGTCGTGATAATTTTGATACTCCACACAATTGTTTGATATAAGGATAATATCATAGAATAGTTAAGTGACGTTTTATACTGAAAAATCATTACATATTACTGGTCATTACAACAATTGTTGTATTTATTAACGTGAATTTTACGTTAATAATTAAAATATTTAAAAAAATTATATATTCATGATATTAATGATTTTATGTAGTCACATACTAAATTCATTTTAATTTTTTATTTATTTAATATTCATTTCGATGATAAATAAGTCTGATTTATACATGACGTTAAAAAGATGAGTTTGTGTATTTGGGAAAAGTTATTTTGAAAAAAAAAACAACTTTTTGAAAGTTTCAATGTGGTGTTACACCCTTAATCTCAAATAAAATTCTCGTTCCTGGACTCTGGTTGTAAGAGGCTTGAATTGGTTAAATAGCTTAAAAATTATGAGAAGAAATATTGATAAACCTTCTAACATTTTTAAAATTAATAACATCTTAATCTATCCCCATCCCACCTTCCCACCCCTTCACCCTTCCGTCTCCTCTAAAATTTATTATGTTTTATTTACTAACTATACCTTTCAATTTCTTCTGTTAATCTTGTCAAAAGTTAAGGGAAACGTTGTGGGTTCGTGGAATGAAAGAGTGTTACGTTGTCGTGAATATTTTTCTTTATCATCTAAGAGAAGCTCCATGAGCAAGTGAAAACGGACAAGATGAATAACAAACCCGACAAGTCCCGACCCCCCTCTATGTTTGCGAGCTATATATACGCCGTATGAAGCAATTGCACAAATTATAATACTAACAACTCTACAAACTGCGCTCTGGAATATCAGCGTCCACAGTCTGTTAACCTACTTGATTGCCTCGACTCAGCAATATTGCCATTACAAAAAAATCTTGATCTATATGCATACGTACATGACGCACATACATGAATACATGGCGAAATTGTTTTGTCGTTTGTTATGAAAGACGTCAAGTGTGCACAATAAGTAGAAATATTATATGACATGTAAACAAGGAAAAAAGCACATGAGGTGAATTTTTCACGAAAATGGCGCCGTATAAATTATATTTTTTATTATTTTTATATAAACGATAATTAAAATGCGCGACCCGAGTTTATATTAACTATTATTCTTTCTAGTACGTGCTAATTTAGATGAATTATTAATGATATCTTTCTAGTCTTCAAGATCTAACAGTCTGCTTGACATGAAATAAAATGTAATTAAGAAACGCTTTTTAATTTGATTTTAAGAAACAGCTCTACATACAGGTTTAAATTGTTGTTGTACTAAGTCTAAAGCTTTAATATGTTTCATGCTTAGTCATGATATCTTCTTTGTACGTGAAGCCAGAACTTTAAATTTACCGTAAATCTGTTAGGCTATGTTTAAAGCGTTTTCAGGCTTACCTTACCACCGGTGTACATATTAGGTGCCAAGAACAATTAGATTATTTGTGCAAGAGATTTATTTGTTTTTGGCAAGCAAGCAAGGCGTAGTTAAACTGCCTTCTTGTTGTATATTTATACAACTTCATCTAAATATTTAAAACTACTAAGAGGAATATTAAATAGTTAAATCGTGTTCTTGTTGTATGTTTATACAAGTTTATCTAAATTAAACTACTAAAAAGAATGGTAGATAGTTGAACTGTGTTCTTGTCAAAAATTTATAAACTTTTTTCTAGATATACTAAAAATAAGATAATAGATGGTTAAACCACAGTATACCCATCAGTAGTTTATCTCCGGCCTGTCGGCGAGTTATTAGCCTACTCTTGTGTTGATGCTAGGGTTGTCACTTTATTTTTACTCCCTTTCTTTTAACTCGTAGCGTCTGAGACTCCAACGCATAATGTAGACACAAAACCCGATAATTAACATCAACGTAGACTTTTAAGAACTCACAGTCTTTGTGATAATCATCACACATTTTTAATAAAGCACCACAAACATAAAAAAGGCATTTTTTTTCTAAAGCGGTGGCTGCGAGCGCGAATGGCACCGAAGGCACGGCCCTTACTGCCGCCGCCTTGTGCCCCCATATTCTATGTCAATGTGTGCGTCACAGTGCGTGCGTACACGGCGCCGAGCACGCACGCACACATTCTAATGGGTAGCGGCCAGTTTGTATGAAGACGTATTACTGTTCTTAGTATACTGTGGTTAAACTGTGTTCTTGTATTTTTTAAACAACTTTACCTTAAAAAAAGTATTAATTAGAATATTCAATGGTTAAATTGTGTTCTTTTATGAGAGGACTAGCCAGGTCAGTTCATTTCATGGATATTAAATTGTAATAAGTTGTTAAGAATATTAAGAACAAGATAAATCAATATAAAGTGAAGCTCATGGAAATTTCAAGGGATGCTTTTATAATTTTTTTTTGTTCATATTTAAATGACGTAAGGTGTTGAATTTTTTTTTAATTCTTCGGGTAATGAATTGAATGCTTAAATTTCTACAAAGACATAATGGTTCTGGGCTGCACTTATTTTATATTTGGGCGTGTTTAGATTTAAAAATGATCTTGTGGACCTAGTAGTCAGAGAATCCACTATATATTTTTCTTTAAAGATTTGTAGTATTGATACATTTAAAAAATATTTTTATTTAAATTTAAAAAATCTACATATTAGGTCAATATAATCAAATTTCGGGCCATGTACGCGATGCGAATTCGCCGCATGCATGGGAGGTGGCGGGAATATGGTCGGAAAATGGGATAAGGAATAGGAAGGTTAAGAGGAATGACGAGACGATAAATGGACTGTATTGGTCGAGAAAGGAAGGGACGTTTCGACTCACCATTGTCTCTTGGCGTCCTTCCAGATGTCACCTCACCAAACACTTGATTACTCGGTTGGCCACCAACACGCGTTAATCCCGTGGTGACGAGACGATAGAATGTTTATAAGATGCACAACTAAAAAGGGCGAAAATTAACAGGGCAGGAGGCGAGAAAGTCTGTCCTGTGGTGCTTTAACAACGAGATAACGAGACTTATCAAAACGGAAGGTAAACTGATATCTATTATTGAGGATAGGTTAAATTTCGATAGAGACAAATCAGTGTTGGCACATAAGAAAAAAATAATATTCTGTAAACAATCGATTTATGTGCCAACGTCACGTCACGAATATCGAACAGGCCATGTTAAGGGACATAGTCGTAGGGTTTGTGTAAATATTCGCGGTCTAGTACTAGCGGAGCGCCTGTCGTCCTTGGTTTTTTCTGCCGAGATAAGTGGGTTATCGTTGGATTCATCCCGACGAGATTTATCGTCAGACGCCACTTTTATCCCATTCTTCTTGCGTTTAGTGGCAAAATACTTTCAAATCATCTTATCTTTGCATCGTATTGAAGAGTTTGTGAGCTATCTTTACTCTACTGTTCACAAGCCACGCCGTCCCAAAGTAAACTGGGCGTACCAATTGAATCTAAAGAAAGCTTCTTCTTCTTCTTCTTCATCAGCCCTCGTCTTTCCACTGCTGGAATAGGCCTCTTCCTTATTTTTCCATTCTTCCCTGTTGTTGGCTAATTGTAGCCATTTCTTTCCCCCCACAGCGACAATATCATCGGCCCATCTTTTTTGAGGTCTTCCGATGCCTCTTATTTTCCCAAGGTCTCCGTTTCAGAACTCTGGGAGGCCATCTTGTAGTATCCTGTCTTGCAACGTGTCCTGCCCATTGCCATTTTAGCTTCGCTACACGATCCATGATATCCACTCCTCTAGTTCTGCGCCTAATTTCATCGTTTCTAATTCTATCTCTTAGGCTTACTCCAAGCATGGATCTCTCCATGGATCGTTGCGTGCATTTGAGCTTTTCTACACTTTTCTTTGTAAGGGCCATAGTCTCCAATCCATACGTCATCACTGACAGTATGCACGATTCAAAGGCTTTTCTTTTTAGGCTAATTGGGATCTCTTTGTTCTCGAAGATATGTTTGAGCTTGCCAAAAGCAGCCTAGCTCATTGCTGTTCGTCTTGGCAATTCTACTGTTTGGTTCTCTTTGTTCATTTTTATCTTGTGTCCTAGCTTACACCTGACAATCTATTGACGTCCTTAACTTCCACCCGTATTGTTATGGGCGTTTCAAACTTGCACTAGATTTTAAAGACGTATTTACGCCGAAAATTTAACACACCTTTTAACACAATTTCGGCGTTCTCCCATCCCTCGGCCCTTTCACCCCCTCTCTTTAAAGGGTACTTTCCGGTATTACACCACTTTTCTCTCTATTATACCAGAGATTTATTCAAGATCTACAGAGGCCGCGCACACACACCCACACACACACACACAGCGTGTATGAGTATAAGTTAACCGAACTGGAAAACATTTCTTCTGGAAACTTTAACTTTTTTACTTTTCGAATAGGAGATAAAAAAAGGAATTGGCCGGGATTTGAGAAATTCCGTAAAGTTGGGAATTTTAGAGGGGCGGGGAATATTTGGCTTTGCGGGAACATAAATACATTTGGACAATTTGAATATCATTCATGAACTATAAAGAAAGTTTTTCAGATCTTTTACGAGGGCAGGTTTTCCCTGTAAACTTTTGTAAGTGGCTGTCAAATGCGGGGCAGCTTCTGGCGTTCGGAGAAAATTGTAAGAAAAGCCTAGCGCTTAGGTCAACGGCAAAAAAATAGTTGTGAAAACATTCAAGTTTGCAATAAAGTAAACGTAGCTATTTATATGAGAAAAATGTATGAAAGTCTTCATAGCGTGGCCACAGGGCATATGACCTGTATTAGCTGGCTTCAGTGATCATATTACACAATGCATCGTTCACTAATCCCACCGTAAAAACATCCACACATTATCAATTTTTTTGTACATATCTTCTCTGTATATATAATTAATCCTATGTGACTTTTTAGTACATTCTGAGATAAACGAATAAAACTGTTTCAAAAAATAATTGCACAGACTAGATTTATAAAAAAATATTTTAAATAATTACTAGGTAGACTTTCCAGATGAACGGCAATGTTTTTTTAGTATATCTCCATTATTTATATGAAAAATTGACAAATTGATTCGTTCATCTCAGAATGCACTAAACACAAGGCACATAGGATTTATTATATATACAGCGACGATATGCTCCTTATCTGTATTGGAGATGAAAGCTAATTAAGAACTAATTTTTATTTATTTATTATTATCAACGCCTTAATGGGCTTTTACATTTTTATACAAACTAACTAAACATCATGTCGTTTCCCCGCAGGAATAGGCAGATAGGATAGACGCCACATTCTTCCATCTTGGCACACCACTTTTGCTTCGGTTACACTCACACGCCTTCTCATGCACGCTCTACGGTTTTTGAGGCTTTTGACATGATCATTCTCAAACACTTGTAGTATCTGATCGTGCCAGGTCTTTCGCGGACGCCCTCTATTTCTGTTTACCTCAACACTCGGCCCATATGTTTTCTTAACCATCTTTTCCTCGCTCATACGTTATAAATAATCAAACCATCTCAGCACTCCTTTCTTTATTCTATCTACCACAATTCAGCCAAAATAAGGTCACTAAGGCGCTTGTGTGCAACGATTTTCAATAAGTGCCTTAGTGACCGCATTTCCACCACATTCAGTCTACTTTCATTTCTTTTTTGCCAATTATAGGCTACACTTCCATACCTCAGAGTTGTCACTAGAACTTACATTAAACACGTTTTTTGATAATAAATCAAAGAAGTTATAAAAAAAACTTTAATTTTTAATTTTTAGTATACGATGAATCCTGATGAAAGGACCGCTGGGCCCGAAACATGAATATGAATATTATTTGAATAAATAATTTTTGATGGTTTAATATGTTTTGCTTCATTTTTTTCGGGTATCAACTTTTTTGGCATTTTTCAGTGAAATTAATAATTGCGAGAATACAAATCACGGGCAAAGCCGGACAGTAAAGCAAGTAAATTAAAATAAAATTGAGTAATTAAAAAAATGTTACGACTCTGAAACGCGCAGTTTAATCTCGCTTAAAAAAATGGTACAGCCGCTGGAATGATGAAGAAATCTCCGCGAGTCGGAAGAAGTGTATATTATTCTCGGGAGATAAATTATCTTTAGACGGTAGATTCAATTTAGTGGGGAGAGTTACGGCCGCGCTATCAGCGGACGGTGAAGGGATTTGGTCTGGAAATTAAAACCCACCCATAATTAAAACTAATGGTTTGTTAATGAAGGCAAACACTGGTTGCAGCAGGTATTACACAGGTCTCTGAATATCGGCTTTTACCCACAACCGTATTCATTTCATCCCCTTTTAAAGTAATAAACGTGTATATTTAGCGTGACTTGGCAACCGGTGTGAGCGGTGATGTGCTCTAGATACGGATTTATGTTATGCCTTGGTACAAGGGATGCGTAATTCGCCAGTTTTTTAAAAGACAAAAAAAGTTACCCATAAAAACCAAGTTTTTATTATACTCCCTTTCTTTGTAAAATATAACAACAATTAAAGACGAATTAAAACATATAACATAACACTAAACTTACAGTAATTTAATATATTTCTAAAATGTCAGATGTTTTGAGCTTTGATAAGACACTTCATGCTTTGAAGATTAAATTCCAAAAACATTTGTCAGTCAATTTAATCAAGATTTTGATATATTTGTGAATTTTGCTGTCATCTGTGAACCAATTGTCATCAATTTTCGAAATTCGTAGTGGAGTACCTATTACACATACCGACGGAGTAATTCAAATTTTAAATATTCTGTGACGTCGTCAGGCCGCTGTTGGTAGTAATCAAACATTTGTATGGTTTCCAATTTTAAAAAATTAATTAAATTTTCTAAAAATCCGAAATTATACCATACCTACTTATTAATTTTTTGAACGAAAATTTGATCTTCTTGATCATCGCTACGAGTCTACTTGACTTGATCACGGGAAAAGGGTCAAAAATCGATCCAAAGTTTTTGTTGACGGCAAGCCGGCAAGCAAGCAGACGCCACGAGTTAAAAGAAAGGAAGTAAAAAAAGACGAACCTTTCGATTCACAGCAAATCGAGATTAAACAAAACAATGAAATAGAATGCACTGTAAAAGACGCTAATTGCAATAAGGTTGCATAATTTACAAGTCGCTAGAAATTCTCGATTCGAAATTCGGAATTTATTTTCTAAAGGCGGATAAAATTAGAATAGTGTGACCAAGACAGGAACAAATGCACCGTACACAAGAGCATAAAAGAACACATTGAAACAAGTCTTACCTTCGATATCAGGATCAGGAAGGAACGCATGATGGTCCAGATCTTGTTTCACAGTTCACAACAGGTTCTTGGTCGAATATTACACTTGTGGGTGGCCATACGTCACGATATCATTCATCGCGTGCTTCAATGTCCTTTTCATTTCTTATATGGTTATCTTATTGTAACCAAATGGCAAAAGAGATTATGTACAGAATCTCTCGTAATATGTCAATGACGACAATAACATGGAAACCTCTAGGACCTTCCTCTACATTCTGGAACACACTACCGCACTCTGGAATTAGCTACATCATTAGAGAAATATCTGGAAAAGCCTAGAATCGACAAGAACCTTCTCCTTAACACTAAAAAAATCTAGGAGGTTCGATAATCCAGTTTTTGGATATAAATAGCGCGGATTTAGGCCGCCGCGCTAGAGTTGTCGTGTTTAACTCAGTTCGATTCAGTGCGAAGTACGCGCGAGTGCGGGACGACGCCCAGTGTGGCCAGTCGTGAATTTCGAAGCGATAAATAATACGAGTATTGAAGTTAAGTACCTAATTGGTGAAATAAATAAAAGCGATAAATACTACGAGCGAAATTGGACAGAATGTTCTAGTGAATATTAAATACGTGTAACTCAGCGATAATAAAATATTTATTTACTGTATGACGGATACATTGCGAAATAGTGCAGATTAAACAATAGCGTTCAGTTTAACTCGGGTTAAGTGATTTTTTCATTGAATAATAAATTAATTTTATTAAGTGATTTTCACTAATGAATTTCCTGTGTTTACTTTCATTTCTCCCTAGCCACGACACGTGACATTATCACACTATCATCATCGTTCATATATTAATTGGACGCCTCAAGGAAATCTTCATTCACATTCCCCTTGCTATCGTACAATTTCTTCAAAAAATCCTTCCATCTATATTCTATTTCATTTTCATTCCAGAGCATCTTTTCATTCTTTGACATTTGAGTATAAAAGATAGAGGAAATAGAATTCGAAGATATTAAAATAATACACACAATAGTTGTTTGGGTTCTGTCCCTCGTGATTTTATCTCAGAGGGCAAGGGCTAATACTTGGGCCACCGGACGTAGCAGGAAATGAAATTCTGAAGCATTGAATTGTTCGCCGATATGAAATAGATTAATGCTGATCTCTTGTGGTTCTCTCAGGTCAGGGAAAGACGTACATTCTTCAGTCGTGTCAGTAAATTTTACAAGAAAACTATTATTTTATTTATGGATTGAAGAAGAAATTGCCTTGATACTTGTATAATGTAAATAATTAATGTCTCTGTGACATGAAATCCAGTACTGTTCTGAAAGATTTGAACAAACTCAAAATATTCTAAATAAAAATACTGGTAATAAAAGGAATTTAATAAAAATAGGAGATAATATTTCCTGGCGTAACCTGGTGTAATGTTAGTAATTCGGATGAATTTCATTACACAGAAAAAGTATATTGCTTTCAAAAATTCCGTAAAATCAATTGTAGATTTTCTCATTAGTGACATTAACGACATCTGTGGGGATTTAGGGGAACTAAAATGGCTTTGTACAGGCCGCATGGAAAGGTTGTTACAATGCATATATAAAGTGTGGCATGTAATTCAAATATATACAACTTCCAAAAATTGGTAGGCATGGTATATTCTATCATGGGTGGAAATGCCGAATGTTACATTGTGTATAGTGATCACTTAAGCCAACCATAGGATTAGTTATAAGTCCTATATACACCCAGAAGACTTCTATACCTACTTTCCCATAAAAAACTACAGTTTCGTCTCTGTGAGACATCTATAATACACATTAATTAAATAATTAAGTTTAAAGATGTATAAATTTATTTTAATTTCTGTTCTTGCATATTCTATACCTTTGTCATAAAATAATCCCAATCTGACCAATCAGTTGGAGTACTGAAGAGATTGTGCGGTTAAAACAATAAGTTAATGGCCCCCGATCAAGTTAAATGACAATAACGAACATTACATAAAGAATATCTTAGAATCATTGCGCAGTGCCGGATATATTAAAAATTTAATAAAAAAATGTAACAAAATCATTACCAACGTTATCAACTAGCCGCAAAGCCTCCATACCGCTGCCACCTTTGCCATATTTAATATTCAATTGTCTACCGAAAAATAAAATGTCATATTACTTGTTCCATATTTTTTAATGAGAATTTTTTTTTAAAAGAATAGCGTTGATATTGTCGTAGGACATGGCCTCAGAAGGCAAATGAAAATATTGGAAATTAATTTAGTTTAATTTATTAACAAAAAGTTACAATACACAAGGTAAATTCTAGTACCATTCATAATTTAATAATCGCTAAATGTCTACCAAAAACGTCACATACTTATAATTAAACTGTTCCTTAATTCGCACTTATTAACTGCCTCTATCGCTTAGATCACTTCTGGTAAATTCCGTTCAATGTTCGCTCGTAGAAACTACTCGCCCCGTTATTCTTCCTTTATTTCGCTGGTGTCACTGGGAGTCACACCGGTGAAGTGAAGATACTTTGAAGGGTTCGATTGGTATATTGAGGATCATCAAACTGATAGTGAATCTTCACTGTTCATGAAACGTGTCGCGTGATGCATGCAAGTGTCGTGTGACACTCATATGTAAGAGCGGTATAAGGTACAATCAAATATGGAAGAATATTCACAGTCTATTTACACTGAACTAGTTGAGGTTACAGAGAAGATGGACCACCACACTCCCAAGGCCTTTCCACGATCAATAGCTCCCACATCGGCCCTATATTTTTACCACCCAAGTTTGGCTTTTTTTGATTACTAAAGTGGCCGTGCTTACCGTCCCGCTGACACTCATGGGAATGCAAGCGGGATGGGGAAGCGTCCACACAAAACCTCTTCTCCGTCTCCGAGGCGCAGAGTTAAATAACAATCGGAACATACTTTTTATCTCAAGTTGAGGTTACAAACGAGATAAAATGTACTTGAATCTTTTTAACTGCAATCTATTTCTTCTTCTTCTTAGTACTTACAATCACTTTCTTCTTACTACTTAAACTTCTCTTTTTAATTTACACAAATCTATAAGATGTACTAGAATACTGAAATGTATTTCTTCTTTTTCTTATTACTTACTATCATTTTCTTCTCACTACTTTAACATCTCTTTTTATTTTACACAAATCTATATTATGTATTTGAATCTTTTTAACTGCAATTTACACAAAGCTATTATATGCACTTGAATCTTTAACAGCAATCTAAATTTACACAATTCTATTACATGTACTTGTACCTTTTAACTGTACATCTGTCTTATGTTATTTTTTAAAATTTATATTTTGTCTATTTGTAAAAGCCCAAAGGGCGTTAAATAAATAAAAAATAAATAATAAAAATAATGTTTCTAGTCGATCAAAAAGCCAAAGAAGAGGAACAAGCAAGCTAGCGTAAAAGCGGCGTGACATGCCTGCGATTGGTTGGTCCGCTCAACTATATATAAAAAACAATATTTTGTGGCCTATTAGGTAGCTGCTTACCCTTTATTTTTTGTGAGCGAGAATTGAGCAGTACTGAGTGTATGAACGAGGTCAAAAAAATCAATGTCAACGTATTGACTTGTGTTTTTAGAATCTACGGACGGACGACCAAATTCAAGCATGAATATATTTTCAGGCAATTTAAAAGTTGTCGGATGGTATCGTCTGCTGCAGAAGTTGAAAACTTTCGGTAGCCCTGATAGACTAAACCAAGCGAAGCTTTTTTCTGTCAAAAAAGGAATCAATTTCAACAAATATTGTTAAATATTTTAATCACTATTAGAAAATCATTTATTTTCAAGATAGGTATTTTTGATTAAAAATGTTATTAGGTATTCACGGCTACTCAGATCTTCTGGTTTGTGTCTTTTGGGGTATTATGCCGTATTTTTACGACCTTTCTGGCCGACGTTTCGAATCCCATTGCAGGATTCATCAACAGGGCCGATGTGTTGACATGTTTTCACGTGTTGATGTGTCAACACATCAGCTCTAATGATGGACCCTGCAATGGGATCCGAAACGTCGGCCAGAAAGATGATAATAATTTTTATATTGGTGGAGCAGTAAATTTTTGGCATATATTTGCCAGATTGGAATATCGAATTCTTTTAAGATTTCTTTTGAGCTCGATCGATTTGGTATTTTTAGTATTACTTTAATTATAGTCTTTTGTACTCTAAAACTTGTTTAACGTGTGTAAGCTGCACCTCCCCACACAATAATGCCATATTCTATTTTGAAAAAAAGAGTCTCAACTACATTGAATTCAATTTCTATAACAATCTACAACAGAGTTTATTTGTATTTTATTTTTCAACAATTTTTAATACGAGTTTCACTATTTATACAGAGATAATTAATTGATATCTTGTGTACTAGAAACTGGTAAATATCAAAATTGCGCAAGTAACAATTGTTTTAAAAATATGCCTAAATCCAAATTGTATATCACCTCTGAATAAGAACTAAAAAATATTTTATACTGTCCTGAACTATTAATCCTTAATCAAATAATGGTAAAATACTTCCATCTAGTAATTTGTCTTTCTCTTCTCAGTGCTGTGGTATAAGCTTAATTTTTTTTATTTTTTTTTTATTTATTTCTTTTAATTTTTTTTATACATATGAATGAAGGTAGTTGCTTCACTAGACAATGTCTGTTCTGAAGCAACTATTTAATAATTTAATAATTAAAATGCACTTACGAATATATTACGAACAAAACTTCTAAAGGTAGAGTCTGTTCACTTTAGGAAAGCCACTTGCATTAGTTTAAGTAACAGTGCGTTTACAAAATCTCGTAAGTATAGGAAGCAAAAAAAGCAAAATTCTCTATTTAATGTTCACCACTAATGTTATCAAGGCGCTACTCTACTCTGTTAAAATAAATATATCAGCAGGTATAATTGTGGTTAAATAATTTCAAATACTTATAATTAATTTTAATCAAATAAACTATAGTCGTCTGTATCGGACTCCGAATCTTCGTCAAAATTGATATTAATTGATTCAAGCGATTTCATCTATTTGAATATCCTTCGATGAGTATTCAGTTTTAGTGCCTTTTATGTGTATGTGTTTTCCATTCGCTGATGGATCAACTTTCTCCATAACTGTTCTTTATATATTTCTTCGAAATATTTATAAATATTTAAAACTATCTGCTTTGGTTGACCTAAAAGCAATTTCCCCTTTCCTAACTTAAACATATTCGTGATTTTGTGGTCATCGTATCTTTAAGCAAAAAAAAAATTAAACAAAGAAAGACCGCTCCACTCGCCGGTCAGAGTGTTACTGAAGCGGCCAATGGAGTTGGTTTCAAAAACGAATACCGCTACATAATGTACGTGTTACAGAGGGTATTACATTATTATTATAAAATAAATTCTTCAAGGTGTTGAACATATCATGTGATGTGGAATAAGAATCAAGTTATTGTGCTTTCTGGTTTCCGTCTTTTTTACTTGATTTTTTTTGTTTGCTAAATTTTTTAATTACCGTTTTTTGAACTTTGTAATATATTAGTTAAACGCTATTAGACAATGGTAAATTATTTTCTACTTGGTGAATGCACTAACGGATAATGGGAATATATTTCCGACCTCTTTCTTTTCTAAAATATCTTTGGCTTTTAGAATAACTGTTTAATATCTTTAAACTCACCAATCAATAACCATTTTAATGTAATTTTTGTTTGTTTTACTATTTTCAATCACTTTATCTATTTAAGGATTAAAGTAAACGAGGGTGTATAGAATTATTCATCATTAAGTGCGTTATAATATTACTACAATAGCGTTCCTTTCCCTACAGCAAAATAAACTATTATTTTATACCTCACTAGTATGTATATAAAATAATCAAGTGCATTTCGTGGTCTCGCATTTTCGCTACATGATTTCGCTACATGTTTTCGTTACATGTTCCGCTACAATTTCCGTTACAATGAAAAATTTCCTCTGAATACGCCAAAAATGATAACTTCAAGAAATAATAAAAATGTTGTTGATCTCTAATGTATCGCTTTATTTTCATGTCGGATCGATCCGTAGCAATTCGCCCCCAACACCAACAGAGGGCAGAACCTACCCCGAACGTTTATCTAAACAAATATTTCGGTCTGCCCGTTCAAATATAATTAATACGAAAAATTTATCACAAACGCATATTTTGTAGGTCGTTATTTAGGGGGTGAAATGAAACCTCCACACGCGGCGGGGCATTTAAAAGGGCCCGAGCAGCCCTCTGTGTTTTTATTTTATTCGCTAAACGACCGCTTGATTTACATCCCTAATTTGTACCACTCAGTCGCTGTTATCTGCGGCCGGGTAATTTCGAACTGTTTTGCGGAAATATCCGATGGAAACTCATCTCTGGCCGTATCGCGCGAAAATGCTTGAGCAGAGAATTTAAATAACGGGTGTTCAAAAATGAGCACATGTACCAAATATAATACAAACCCTAATGGGAAACTGAAGAAATATGTACATGTATTAGAAATCTAAATTCAAAATAATACTAATTTATCAAATTTGACTTTTTTTAAAACGTCAAAGTTAAATCTGCCGAATAAAATAAATAAATCGATATTTTATATTTAAGTTTTGAGCAGTTTACAAAATCCCACACATGTGAACACACACACGAACACATAAAAACGCACACACACACGGACACATAAAAACACACAAATACACACACTCACACAAACTCACTATTTGACATATTATTTTTTCTTATTTTTTTATCGATCCAGTTATAATATTCTTGTATATATGTGTTTTCTTATAATTGGCCCAAGGCTCTTTACATGAATAATTGTTTTTTTTCAAGATTTATTAATTATATGGCTGTAAGAAAATCAATAAATTATTAATAAATAAATAAATAAAACAAATAAATTCGAAACCGGAACATTTTTCATTACTGCTTCCTGTTACACGTTTCCGTCGTCGTATTCGTGAAATTAGTCCCATAAAACTGAGCGTAAAGATGTTTCACATCAATAAGTATATACCTTTACTGGTCCAAATTACTTTAAAATAATCTCTAATTCTTCAATATTAAAAAAAACCAACCCATAAAAACCAAATTTTTATTATTCTCCCTTTTTCATTGAATCAGGTTTCGTATCTATACGCGCGTCGGGCTAATAACTCATTTGTTTTGATTCCAATTTGAAGAAAACATTAAAATTTCATTAAAAATCCAAAATTATACTACATTTATTAAATTTTTTAAAACTAAAATTTGTTAGATCATTTTTATCGTCGCCACAAATCTGCTTGCAAAGTTTTTGCTCGATTGGATCACGGGAAAAGGGTTGAAAATCGATCCAAAGTTTTTTCGTCAGACAAGCAAGCAGGCAAGCAGACGCTACGAGTTAAAAGAAAGGGAGTAATAAAGTGTGTTTAAGTGGTTATTTGATGATAGAAATCCATATCATTAAAATGAAATTAGAAGACGAAAATAGGGTGTATCTAAATCTGGTAACAGAATTTTAAAAACAGAAAAAGCGCTTAATTTTGCATATGAATGTATAAAACAGATAACCTTTAAATGTTATATACATACATATGTATACATACATATGTAGTATAGTATAGTACATATGTATATATACATAAGTACATCATGAAAAACAAATACCCCCCAAGATTTCCCGTCATATGATAGACAAGGATGGCTGGACATTGTCTTTGGCTTTGCGGTGGCAAAATACAAATGAAACAGATAAAATCAATTAAAATTTTATTTAATAAATGAAGTCACTGGACACAAATTAAATTTGAGCAGTGTTTCGTTATTAATTACTAGTAACTTGTCTGTGGAACACTTTATATTTGTCTTCTAGAATTTTTTCCCACCTGCAGAATAATTGATTACGCCTTTTCTTATAGTATTGATCGTCTGGTACATTAATCGCTGGTCGCCATTACTCACGCTAATTCGCTCTCTCGCTGTCTATTTCGCTGGTCTATCTATGTTATCTTTATCTCGGGAATCCAGAGAATTTCGCTGTTACGCTTCAAGATATTTTATCGGTTTGTACAAAGAACAAAGCACTAACAAACTATACAACAAACTACCTGTATCTCTCGTTCATTCAGACAGACGTTCATCCAGATGCATTAGAGTTAGTATAATATGTAATAAGTACAGAATTACAATTGTTTCTAAACGTTTTCATGTTTTTTTTGGCGTTTTTATTAAAAAAAACTAATTGAATGGTTGCCTCATGTAGGAACACCCTTTAGATAACGATTATTTTATTTTTTCATAACGTTTTATGTAAAATTGTGTGTGCTATTTGAACAGAGAGATATAATAAAAATGTTAATTTTAAGTTTTTAATATTGAACCAGGCACTCTCTTTTTAATCTAATGTAAAGAAAGTACGTTTTGGGTAGGGATTTGGATCACTGGATCTATGTGAACTTTTGATCGAATCTTCAATTATTTTGGGTTCACCTTATCTTAGAAGGACAACGTAAATTATATTTTACTATTATTACTGTATTATTGATGGATTCGTTAGTTAATTTGTGGTGAAATATAATTATTTTAATTAAAACAAAATAGTTATTTTGTCACGACTATACGACACAGCAAATACATACATAGGCCGATCCGCATGAAAAAAATAGTCCAAGAGAACAAAATTATGGCCGTTGCTTAAAAAATAATAAATTATATGAATTCGCCAACCACAAAATTGATAACACCCATTCTTTTGACAGTCACAACTAAAAAATAATCCACTAGGTTCCTCATAAAGGATTGATAATGAGCAATTTGGAAAACGTTGAAATTTTGAAGAATTTAAATTTTGGGAATAATCCACAACACGTCTCGGCGTGGAACAACTCAGTCGAGTTACATTGGTATCACAGTCTCAGTTACGCAGCCATGAGACGCGGCGTCTTCCCACGCTTCTTTTCCACTTATTTTTCCCCTGTTAAGAGTTGCTGAAGACTATCCTTTGATCCTATTATAATAGTCCCAGATGCCCAAGCTTTCTTAACTTGATGGTCTGCAGTACTTCTCAGCCTTTTTTAATGCGCCAAAGGACTTCAACGCTTGTAACTTTATCCACCCAGGAAACTTTCAGTACTCGTCTGAGGAGTCATATTTCAAAGGACTCGAATTTACTGATTAATTATTGGTTTAGTGTTCATGCTTCCATCCCATATAAAGTCTGGCGAAAATATAACATCGAACCATTCGCATTATTAGTTGCAGACTTAGAAAAGAATCTCATTCAGAAAAATGTACTTTTTAACATTTTATTCTGGCTTTTACCTTCCCATTTCTCGTTCACCCAAGTACTTAAATAACATGGCTCTCTTATAATTTTTATTTATTTTTTTATCTTAATAATTTAGTTCCACACATAATGTTGTGTGGGCTAATACATGATTTCACTTGGACATGTTGCATTCCATCTAATCATTTAAAAGTTTTTATAATATAATTTTTTCACTTCAGTTTAAACCTCCTTATATTCTCCATGTTTTGAATTTCCTTTGGCAGGCTATCGAAGATTTTTATACCTTTATACATCATACAATTTTGTGAGGTGTTTTTCTTTTTCTTTGGTAGTCTTATGTTGTCGCTTCTTCTTGTATTGTAGGAATGAAAATCCTTTTCATCTTCATCCTGTCATCAAAGTATTTGGGTACTAATCCATGTTTAATTTTAAATATTTGGACCATTACATTGTATATTATTCCTTGATTCACAGTTTCCAGTTCTAGGGCATTCATCATTTTTGTTATTTTAGTTCTCCTATTACACTTCAGTATTATGCGCATTTAAGTGTAATTATTTAAGTATGTGAGATAAATGCTGTTAAATTCTATAAATTCTATAAATAAATGCTATAAATACATAAATATTAATTTGATTCCTGGGTGGTGTTGCGAGTGGGGGATGACGCCGAGGCCTGGAGCCTGGAGATAGCTGGGCGCGCCATCAGCACCCATATCAATTAGCTTATGTCAAAACTCGGTCAACCGAACAATCCTGATGATCGGCGTCCATCACGGGGCAGGGGCAACGAACAATGCTGGATGTTTTATTTTTTAATGGAATCATGTTTATTTTAGAATATATTCATACCTTCGTAATTGAGCCATTCAATTTATATTATCATCATCGTCATTCTTGGCACTACAACCCTTGGTGGGTCTTGGCCTTCTCAATAATTTTCCTCCACTCATCTCGGTCTAGTGCCAGCTCTCTCCAGTTTCGAAGGTCTAAGGCAGAGATATCTTTGAGAACGTTGTCACTCCATCTTAGTTTTGGCCTTCCTAAGCTCCTTCGCCCTGTTGGCCTTGAGTTTAATAGGGACTTTGGTGCTTGATGCTCGGACATTCTCTCCACATGACCCAGCCACCGAAGTCTTCCCAGTTTTATAAATTTTGTGACATTTGGCTCCTTAAATAGAGTATAGAGCGCATTGTTGTAACGTCTGCGCCAAAGTCCATTTTCTAGAACCGGTCCGAAGATACGCCTCAAAATTTTCCTTTCAAAAACGTCCAGTGCTCGCTCATTCCTCTTAGTTAGTACTCGCGTCTCAGCTGCGTACGTGAGCACTGGCCTAACAAGTGTTTTGTACACTAATATCTTGGTGTTTCTGGACAGCAGTCTGGATTTTATCTGCTTTTGTAGGCGGAAAAAACAGCGATTTGCGCTCACTATGCGCTTCTGGATCTCCTCTGTAGTATTGTTGTTGCTTGTTATTAGGGATCCTAGGTATGTAAATCTTGGTACCGTTTCAAAATTTTGACTTCCACCAATTTATATTAAATCTTTTTTTTCTTCGGCGTTCGAGCGTGGGAGACGAGCCCTATTTTGGATTCGCATACCCTTCTACAACCTGTCCACATGAATCCGGTGGGGTAAGGGTTGCCCTCCCTTAAATATAATATAACTAACTGACTAACGCAAATCGAATTAAAGAATAAGAAATATAAATAAATGATAGATGGAGCGATTAAGTTAGTTAGTTTTGAAAACAAAAATAATATAATAGTAATTAGATTTCTGCTTGATTTGTTAGAGAATTTGTTTGTTAACAAAGTTAGAAATGTTATTTAGTAGATTTATTTCTCTGGCAGTTTAATTAAATATATTATATTTTTCTATTCGAGTTCGGAGAGTGACAGAACTTCTTATCGACAGACGAAGTGTTAAATTAATTTCGTTCAAATATAGAAAATGTATTATGGCTTAGGTGAAAATACAAATAATTAATTACGTACTAACAAAAGAAGGCTTTTGTCAATACTTATTGAATAATTTATATTACTACCTAAGCCATGTTTTTCTACATTTGATTAATTAACCATCACGCCGTAAGCAGAGAAGATGGAGCGTAAAACTCTTCTGTATTGACACACAATTCCCGATTCATCTCGACGAGTAGTTTGGTGATGTAGTGGTCATGAGACTCGCCTAGTGATCTGGTGGTTGGTGGTTCGAGCTGTATTCCAGGAAACCAGCAAGTAAGTCCTGCTTTCATAGCACAGACTTTTAGCTTAGTTTAAAAATAGAATATTGTCACGTGTCGTGGTTGCGGGAGACACACGAAAACTCTGGAATTTTTATTAATTATTAAGCGATTAATCAATTAGTGATTAATTTATTATTAAATGGAAAAAGTCACTTAACGCGAAATAAACTACGCCTTATTCTTTTTACACTTTACTTTTATTACACAATTTTTAATATATCACTCGTATATGAACACTTTTTTATCGCTGGAAATACTTAGTTTATCAGTTTACGTCAATAATATGATTGTGTTCTTTAAACACAAGTTTTCCTACTCTCGTAGAGTTAGTTAAATATATTGTTCCCATACTTAAAATGTTAAATGATACTATTTTTTTTCATAAGAACAAAAAATAAATAAAATAAAATTGTAACAAAATATCCTCAAAAATAATAATTTCGAGTGTCCGTCCGTAACTTGTCCAATAGCTGATCTCATTTCGTTTACAAATTTATTATGATTACCAAATCGTTTTTAAATAAAATGAAAACATTGGCTTTTTAAATAAAACACTATATTAACACTATATTAATATATATTTTTTTAATATTTAGATTTTTATCATATTTCAGTTGAGTGCAAATTTATTGAAACTAATAAGTGAATCCTTTACTACATCGCATAATATATCATTGGTATTTTATCATTAATCAAAATATTAGGTCCTTAAATATGAAATTGGCGTTTAGTATGGGAGGAACATAAAGCCGATTTTTTTTTTATAATATATTTATTTAATCAAAGTATGTACCATTGCTATCTATGCACTTTTGCCTTCTCATAGGTAGTTCATCGATCCCTTTACTAAAAAAACCATTCGGACGGAAATCAATAAAATATTTGAAGGCGGTTTGGACTGCCCCATCGGAGTTGAATTTTTTCCTTTGCAAAAAGTTATCCAAATTTCGAAAAAAATTGTAATCTGTTGGGGCAAGGTCCGGAGAGTACGGTGGATGTCTTAGACATTCCAATTGAAGCTCCTCTAATTTGGTAGCCGTCTGTTGTGCAGTGTGTGGTCTAGCGTTATCATGAAGCCGCAGTGGCCTAGAGCGATTAACCAGCCTCGGTTGTTTAGCAGCTAGCTTTTCCATCATGGTTTGCAGTTGCTGACAATAGACATCTGCCGTAATCGTCTGGCCAGATTTAAGAAAGCTGTAGTGAACGACACCAGCACTAGTCCACCAAACGCTCACAAGTAACTTTTTTGGAGTCAATTTTCGCTTGGGGCATGGTTTGGCTGGTTTGGCAGGGTTCAGCCATTGCGATGAGCGCTTCCGATTGTCGTACAGGATCCACTTTTCATCACAGGCAATGATTCGATTTAAAATCCCTTCATTTGTGCCGGTTGAGTAATGCAACGCAGCAGTCAACGCGCGTTTGTTGATTTGCTTCACTCAATTCGTGAGGTACCCACCTTTCAAGCTTTTTCACCTTACCAATTTGCTTCAAGTGGATTAAAACAGTTTTATCACTAACACCGCAGCCTGCAGCTAACTCGGATGTAGTTTGCGATGGATCCGCTTCCACAATAGCCTTCAATTCTTCATTATCAACTTTGGTCTCCGGCCGTCCACGGGGCTTGTTCTGCAGGTCGAAATTTCCAGAACGAAAACGTTGGAACCAAAAACGCACTGTGTTTTCTTTTGCGGCACCGTCGCCATACACATCATTAATCCTTCGAGCCGTTTCTGCAGCACTGGTGCCACGGTGGAACTCGTACTCGTAAATAACGCGATATTTCAAGTTTTTCATTTTGTAAACTGAGTGACGCAAAGAAAAAAACAATTGAGGAAAAAACAAATGAATTATAATTTTCAAAACACAAATACATGAGTAAATAGCTGTATAAATTTGGATTTGGAATTCCTAACCAAAGAGAAGATATTTGAGATCAAATTTTCCAGTACGGCAAAACGCCAATTTCATATGTAAGGACTTAATATATAAATCTCTGTTGAACAATGTCCGTCAATAAAAATTGATGGCACAAATAATGATGAGGTGTATAAAATGAAGTACAAATAATTATACGTAACAATGTCCGTCACTATCGTTACCAGATCGTTCAAACAATAACGAAATATAATATAATACTAAGGTATACGAAGCACAACAAACATAATTTTCTGTTTAATAATGTCAATCACTAACGTTATCAAGATGCTACGCTATTCTAGACAACGTTGTTTTTACAGCTTTAATTGGTGGCCGAAATATATATCATTTTTGGCGTATTTGACTAGTATTTCAAGTAAAACACACAGCATATAAGAGCGTATAAATGACTCTTTATATAATAGACGATTCGCTAGAAGACATATAAGACTACCTGATTTTTTTTATTTTTCTACGTCGAATAGTTTTGTCTTTATTTTCATTTCCAACCACCTAAGATGGATGAACAAAAGGGTCAGAACGTAAGGGTCTAGGGTAGGTAACTCCACGGTATTGAAGAGGTTGTGGAGTTTTTAGGAGTATCTGATTTCTTGTACTTAATCGACCTCCCGAAACGCTACAGACCTCTTAACAAAGATTAATCCTGTGCGAACACAGATAAGAGTAAATGTTATATAGAGTGTAACATGACTATTCCACAGAAGTTTTCTGAAGGGTTTTAATTGTTTTATTTCACTAGAATGAAATTTAATGAATATTCACTAATCGATATTAGTTGCTGTGTTAAAACATTAGACTATCACTATGTTTCTTTAATAAATTAAAGGAATAGACATTATTATTTTAAAATTAATACAAAAAAATCAAAAACTTATTCTCGATTTCAGATTTTAGCTATTTAATCAAGGCACTGCGTATTGTGTCATAAATACCTACGTTGCGTCTTGATTAAATATCTTAAATCAGGAATATCGACAAAATTTAGATTTTTCTTTGTTTTTATTATAAAATTCTAATATATATTCTTTTGAATATTGAAGTAAAAAAGTTGTCAACCATGTAAAAAGAGTTGACAAACCCCACAAAAAAATAAAATATTAAAAAAACAGTGTTTTTTAACACATAAATTGCAAGTAAACAAACTAACAGATTTTAAAATAATTATAATAAATTTAAGATTATCGTTTACTTTGTAATATTATTGAATAAAAAAGACATCTCACGAGCCATTCAGTAATAAAAGGCCCACAAAGTGGAGCAATTTTCTTCATTTTTAAAACATCAAAGGTTTGGTAATTTATTAATCCATTATATAATTTATTTTGTGTTATTTTAATAAGATATCCGTATTTAAAATATACGTTACCTGATGAATAAATTTAAAAAATGAGATATTTCAGTACAAAAATGTGATAAAAAACGCAAGAGAAGATGGAATTTAATTACGCATTAATTTATTACTGATTAATTAATGTCCAAAGTCACTTAACACTATTTAACTTAACGCAATTATTTAAATTACACTATTTCGTAATTTGTTACTCGTAAATATAGACACTTTATTATCGCTTTAACACTTTATTCAATTTCGCTCGTACTATTCGATCCGGTTTATCTCGCTACGTAAGTAAGAACTTCACTAGAATATTCACTGTTGAATTATCGCACAGTTGGCTACCCCGACCTCCGTAGTCCACGGCTGCCCTCGCTTTATTCTGCTGTCAAGCGCGCTAAAACAACAACAACTCTCTTACTCTCGCGCACGGTCTTATTTATATCTGGCTAACGCTGGTATCAAACCTTCTAGGCATTCCGAGTGTTTAGGAGAACTTTTCCGTGGCTTTCAGGCTTTTATAGATGTTTCTCGATGTTTCCCGAAAGCCGTAGATTACGCTAGGCCGTTCTGGAGTCTTCGATAGTGTTGTGACAACTTCAAACAACTGTCACTTAACAGGAGTGCGTGATTCTTTTAAGCCTCGAGACTAGAGACTTCTCTTATTTATCTTGTTTGATAATATTTTAATTTATTTATTTTTTCATACATTTAATGCACAATTGAATTTATCATTCTAACCTCATTGGTCCAGGTCAGTCTTACAAGAAATATTTTTCAATTTGAAATTAAAACCTATTTTCTGCACTCGTGAAAATGCAGTTGAGATTACTATTTATAATGTCTTTATGGAATCATTTTGTCAGTAAAACATAATATTACGTAAAAAAATATATTTTTTATACCATGCTTATACCATTCTAATGTAAAAAAAAAATTTTCGGCGAAAAATTTTTTTAGCTCACTCTCAATAAAAGATGGCGCTTAAACAAAACTGAAGAGACTGAAACAAAAATTTTTTGGACGAAAATTTATTTTTTAAATATTTTTTCACGTAACATAATTTTCTATCTACTTATTAGTATTAATATTACCCATCATAATATCATTATTAATTGATTAATTCGTGAATCTGATAATTGATATTGCCATCGAGAATACATCTATGTGCAAAATCTAGGATACCTATATAGGAACTAATATAAGCGTGGTAGAAATAGCATTAAAATGTACTATTTTATGAAGATTATTACCTGCGTTATATAACACAGATGGAATTTTATTATTATTATAAGTTAAACGTACTAAGCGACGAGTTCTGCTACCAGACTTGTAAGTTTAGCTGTAATAAGGGCAATGGAACAAAGCAAACATAAATATCCATAAAAGCGTACCATCAAACCCCAAGAAATCGGAACACGCGAGGTTCGTATGTTTTATTTCGTCACAAGCTGCGACAGCCATCTCAGTCGGCAATAAACCAACCAAGTAAATGACAAACATATTTCGTCGCGTTAGGGTACAGCTGTCATTCTTTAGGAAATAAAAGCCTCTTTTGGACGTAAAGCCTCGGCTCAGTCGTGGCCCACGGGGTGAGTCGCATCCCCTGAAATCTACGAAGGTTTCGCGGGAGGATTGGAGGGTGATTTGATTTTTTCTAGCTGGCGGGCTGTGTCGTCAAAGCGCTTAGGAGTATTCGAGGAAACAATTTTATTGTAGTGTCTTTAATGCCTGCATGTGATGTAACATTTTTATTATTTTATATATTTATCAATATATTATAGATGTCCCACAGAAACGAAGCTATTTATGTGGAAAAGTAGGTATGTTTTGGGTGTTTAAAGGACTTTTGACTTATCATGTGTGATCACTTTATATAACGTAACTTTCACCAATTACACCTATGATCGATCACCCAGTCTATCAAATCTTGCGTCGGTTTTCTATGTAGAGGTATATATATTCAATAACTTATCTACAGAACTAAAAACTTTTGATTATTACAATAAATTCAAGTACATGTTAATGTCCCACTTCAAGAATATGCAATAAATATTGACGTATCTTTTATATAAATCGAATTTTTGAACCCGCGTCGCGTGACTCCTTTTATACAAAAATTCCTCCGAATTTGGTATATAACGGAAAACATGTCGAATGTTCCAGATTATTCTGCCGTACACTTTCTTCGGCGATCGAACATTATCGAATGCTCCAGAGAGACAACGCGGTCATGGTTGAGCGACCCCGGATTGCGTGCGTAATCAGTCTGCCGTCACGGTTGACTGATTACGCACGCACACGATCGCGTGTCGCCGCGATCTGTTTTTAGCACTTAGCAGGTACTCAGTGCCTCGTAACAATATATTTAATATTCAATGCAAGGACTTTGCCACGACATCCCAATTATAATAATTTCGTTGTCTGTCCGTCCGTCCGTTCGTCGTAACTTCGTGTAACGTCTGTAATTTCTTTATAACAATATTTTTTCTTTATTACATTCTTTATAGTGATTTTTTTCATCTTTTTTTTTAATCTAAATAAATAAATACATATTCCTTAGGAACCGAAATGTTAAAAATTCGTCATTTTTGACGCGTTACAGTTAGTTTTTAAATAATACATAAGTAATTTTGTGCTAACAACTCGAGTCAAATGAAAAAAGTTTTTTTTACCTTCAAAAAATATTTTAATGAATATTCTGTTACTTGACGAAATGAAAATACGGAGAAGTACGGTATGTCGTGTCAGTCTAGTCGAAACGAAGAAAAAGATCATTTCTAGTAGACGGGAGTCAGTCAATATGTCCTCGCGTAATTGAAAAGAGAATATTTGATCGGCACGTGCTTTCCAATATTCCAGCGTTTCACGTTGTCACAGTTTATTGTACATGACATTGAGATTTATCTCAATCAAATCTCTGAGATGATGAAGCATTAAGCCATGTATGTATTCACTAGGGGACAAATCGCGAAACATTCCATGTCAAATCAAACCGCCCGATGAGGTTATGATGACAGCTGCGTATCTATTTATTAACGAGTTTATCGAAACGTAAGAGGAGAAAAAGATGGTGGGTGCGAAATTATTTACTGCAAAGAGAAAAAAGGATAGATATTCTATGCGATCTTCGAACGTCTGACGGATCTTTTGTCAATTTCACTCGAATGACAATAACTAACTTTGAAAATTTATTACAAATAATCGGGCCTTCCATAGCCAAGCAAGACAATATTAAGGAACGCTGTTGGCCCTCACATCATTTTATTTTTATATTCACGGTTTGAAGTGTCCCACAATATTGTATAGCTTTGGTAGAGCTCGATGAGTTGGAGAATAGTTTCGTTTCCCCACATTAATGTCATGTTGACGGATACAGCGCGTGCGCATTTACTTGCGTGAGCTCGCTCGGGTACCGTGCGCATGGCAACGTTGCCACGCACGTAGTAATGCCGCGCTATGTTGTGCGCGGCGTCGCGAACAATGCACGACCTTGCAACGTCACGTAAACTCTATGCCGCGCGTGCCGTTGAGGGACAATAATTTGTCCCCTAGTGAATACATGGCTTTATTTAAGCAGCAGGATGTGGGATTCAAGGGGAAATTTATTAAGACTTGCTAACCGTGACTACTAGTGACAACCAACGGGCAGAAAATTCCAAGAAATATGCTCAACTAGCTACGGACCAACTATAAAGAATATTTGAAGGGACTCTCTGATTGCTTGAGCAAGCAACAAAAATTGTTAGGTTATTAAGATAAATTATAGAAGTCTCACATTTATAAGAGAAACATTCATGGAAATCGTTGAAAGGCTGGCTATACTATAACTCAATTAATCATTTCTACTGTAAGAACTTTCACACATTATTGAATTGTTGAAAGTTGTATGTTCCAAATCTAAAAACCTTTCATATATGTGAAAGAACTAAATGCAATATATGAAAGGCTTTCATAAAAAAATGTTTTTAACCTAAACTAATGTATGAAATTTAATTTTTTGAAATTTTGTATAGCTTAATTAATACTCAGTTAAGAAGAGACTCTCTGGTATTTTTTTGTGGCCACCCTGACCCAGAAGGGTAAGGGGGGTCATCATATAAAGATGTACGCGCACGGGCGCGCCCTCTTCTTCTTCTTATAAGGTCGCCGAAGCTAGTGTCCGTCCGCAACGCGTATTTATACAATAATAGAGAACAGTATTTACCACCGCCTGTTCTTTCTTAAAACAAACCTCGTATTTCCAAAGAGAGAATACACTACAGACTCTCAACCACTTATCTGAGACGAATTATCCTATTTTTGAACATAGCACAACAGAAGAGAAGATGGAGTGGAGAAGCTTGTTGCGGTAGGGGACATCGAGGGTCGAAAAGGAAGAGGAAGACCCCCATTCTTTGGACCGATTAAGTGGTAAAAGCTCCAGGCACTTCTCTGGTAACAGCGCTAAGATCTGCAGGAAGCCGGGAGAGGTGGAGAGAAATAGTGAAGAGGGCGGGAGGACATGAAGATCATGATCCTTAGTCATTAGGAGCCGACTTGGACGAGTGCTGGTCCATGTATATGTCGCGATTTACGTCTTCTTCTTTTACGAATGACACCTGTCATGTTTTATCGATTGTGTGTTCGAGCGTGGCTGAGGAGCCCTATTCTCGAACCACACGTCCTTCCACAAGTTTTGCGCCTGCATCTGGTGGATCGATTGCCGGTAACATGCGGCAAGCACGTAAGAAAGGCGCAAGGTGGACCCCATTGTGGACTTATTTCGGATGATTAAGATTCACGGGAATTGATGAAAATATAAAAATAACAAGTCAATTGAGGTTGCAAAGGTACAAATAACGTATGTGTAGTCACCGTGGTAAATAGTGCAATACATTTTCTTAAAAATCTATACAATAATTAGTAGACTGCAATTGTGTTAGTATTTCTACTCTATTATTTTATTATAGTAATTGATTGTATGTATGGACCCAATGAAACCTATTTGTTTGTTAACTCCTGTGTGTCGGTGATGTAACGTAGGTCGACCTGTCATACAAAATATGATATATCTACCTTATTTACGAAAACTAAAATGTCACATTTTTTGTAATCATCGAATAGACATTTTCACACCAAAATTACTAAATTAAACTGTTAGGAATGTACGGATTTTTTAATTAAAAAATATTTATTCATTACTCTCGTATTTTCGGCCAGTGTGTAAGAGAGAGCAGTATATTGTGCATCGCAGTTAAATCGAGCAAGAAAGAGCACGACAATACCATACATTTCATGTAGGACAGAGATGGCGGTTGCTTGGGTTTCGGCGAAAGCAAAACAAATATAGAAAGAGTACGATAAAGTCGGGTAACACGTGCTAGACAAAGACGGAGTGCATGCGACTGAAGCGAGCAGGCGACCGCGTCGTTGTATTCAGTTGCTACTGAAACGTCGGCGGAAGCGCACGCAAATTCGATTTGACATGATTTTATAATAATTTATTAAAATAATGCAAATATGTATATTTACCTTACATAATTATATAAAGTGACCTTTAAAAAGTCTTATCTGTATTGTATGTATGTATATTTTATCACATATTAATAACTATGCCGATTTTTAATCAGGTAACGCTGTGTTACTCCACCTTCTCCAAAGTTTTTTTTTAGCACAGTCTTTTAAGAGTTAAAAAATATACAAAAAAGGTAGTCAAATGCAGTACAACATAAGATTGAACTAAATAAAGCAATTTTCAAAAACACAGATTGTACTGTATTGGAAAATATTTGCAAATATAATACTGCAAAGTTTATTTTATAAAGTACTGTTCGCAGAAAGGAAATCCATTTATCACAATTCGGATTCACCCGTCAATTCAAATAATGTGCGCGCGTGTACGGTGTACACCGGTCTTTAGTGCCGCGTCACGGTCTATACATTTGCGAGCGCGTCGTAATGGATGGTTTACACAAAACGGTTGAAAGCTCTGTGAAAACGGGTACCAATGCTTTATAATGCAACCTTTTCGTTCTGTACTACAACACAAAGTTTATTGGAAATAATGGATACAATAATGTTGATATAAATCTATATAAATAAAAATGTAAATGTTCGTTTGTACAAAATCGCTAATCTCTGAAAGTTCTTCACCGATTGCTTTGAAATTTTGGCACAACATTACTTTCGTATACGAGGATTTCTTTGTATACCTACCTTGTTTTTATATACCTACTATTTATTTATATAAATAAAAATGTAAATGTTCGATTGTCAAAAATCTTAAACCTCCTAAAGTTCTTCAACTGTTGCTTTGAAATTTTGACACAACGTTCCATTAGAATTCGCACAAATTATTTTTAAAAAAGGCGCCAGTACCTACCCTTTCAATATTGATAAATATTAAGATATACCTACCTCATATTCTCCGAATTCAATTTTTTTTATTACATTTGGTTTTCTCTACGTAAATAAAGCGTTTGAACCAATGAGAATAAGCTCGGAAGTGCACTAATTCCGAGCTTATCGTTTAAAACGACATCGCTCCGAGATTCATAAAAACCTTTAATATCGCATTAAACACAAAACAATATACTTCTACGATTCTAAAATAAAGAGCATTCATTGTAGAATCATAGAAAGTAGTTTGCACCAAAATTGTTAATATTAGGTCCTTACATATGAAATTGGCGTTTAGTATGGGAGGAACATAAAGCCGATTTTTTCTTATTATAATATATTTATTGAATCAAAGTATGTACCATTGCTACCTATGCACTTTTGCCATCTCATAGGTAGTTCATCGATCCCTTTACTAAAAAAACCATTCGGACGGGAATCAATAAAATCTTTGAAGGCGGTTTGGACTGCCCCATCGGAGTTGAATTTTTTCCTTTGCAAGAAGTTATCCAAATTTCGAAAAAATTGTAATCTGTTGGGGCAAGGTCCGGAGAGTACGGTGGATGTCTTAGACATTCCAATTGAAGCTCCTCTAATTTGGTGGTCGTCTGTTGTGCAGTGCGTGGTCTAGCGTTATCATGAAGCAGCAGTGGCCTAGAGCGATTAACCAGCCTCGGTTGTTTAGCAGCTAGCTTTTCCATCATGGTTTGCAGTTGCTGACAATAGACATCTGTAGCCGTAATCGTCTGGCCAGATTTAAGAAAGCTGTAGTGAACGACACCAGCACTAGTCCACCAAACGCTCACAAGTAACTTTTTTGGAGTCAATTTTCGCTTGGGGCATGGTTTGGCTGATTCGGCAGGGTTCAGCCATTGCGATGAGCGCTTCCGATTATCGTACAGAATCCACTTTTCATCACAGGAAATGATTCGATTTAAAATCCCTTCATTATTGTGCCGGTTGAGTAATGCAACGCAGCAGTCAACGCGCGTTTGTTGATTTGCTTCACTCAATTCGTGAGGTACCCACCTTTCAAGCTTTTTCACCTTACCAATTTGCTTCAAGTGGATTAAAACTGTTTTATCACTAACACCG